>JAJONZ010009477.1:0-37367 GCA_029582445.1 Solanum paucissectum | reverse complement strand
GACCTAGGGTTTCTTGAATGTTAGAAGTATTGGGTTCTTAGTTGTTAGAATGATCCAAATCAGATTAGTATGTTAATATTCAGTTTATTGCATGAATTCCAGAACCCTAGCTATGTATTTCTTTAGTTCTTGAATTACACATGCTGGGTAAGATATTTTAGTTATACATGCCTCAATTATTAATGCAGCAATATCAGTTTAATTGTTGCATACTCAGTTTGCATGTTCAGTTCGAGCTATCCAGTAACTTAAAGAAATTCAGTCTTAATGTGTTAATTACTTAATCCATTGGGAGTAGCATAATACCGAGTTGGACTAGGGTTCATCGTACCCATATGGTCCGAGAACTACGAGCCACGTAGGTGTAAGTCCCCTCCGTGGGCATCATTTAGTAATCACGTCAGCATGCCTCTATACCTTTGATCGGGTATATTGGGTCCTCTTGATGGGGCGGATACAGCGTACTCCACATTTAGCTCATGTGGTTTTATTGTCGGTTATTAGTAGCTCCCATAGTTCAGTCAGATTCTATTGCATTGACCATGTATCAGTAAATTCAGTATTCAGTCAAAACATGATATATATTGGTCATTGCATTCAGTTAGCTCAGTATTCACTATCTATATCATGTTCAGGTTATATCATTGCTTATTTGCTTTGTTCAGTTATATGTTATTTTAGCTTTAGTCTATCCTGCATGCTCAGTACCTTTCAAGTACTGATGCATACTCTGCACTACATCTTCTCGTGAAGTAGGTTCAGGTTCTCAGCATGCAGATTATGCTTAGATCGGTTCCCGGTCTTCAGTTTAGCAGAATCAGTGGTGAGTCCTCATTCTCTAAGGACAATTGTCAGGAGTTTCTTTTCAGTATTTTTAGTCCTTTAGTTTCAATTTTGCTAGACTTAGTTGGGGCATTTCCCAACATTTATAGTCAGTTTGGAGGCTATTTTCAGACATAGTTAGATTCAACTTAGTATTGAGTTAATATTTTCTTTTTATTACACTCATCAATTTTCATTTATCTCAGTTATACTATATGGGTATTCCCCATCATTTTCAGTTTATATCTTATGATTTAGCTTCCGCATTAGTTTTGATATTCAGTATTGCTCAGATTATACCCGCAGGGTTAACTTAGGGTCACTTGTGATCCTAGGTCCCGTGTCCATGTCTCGGGGGTAGCCTCGGGGTGTGACAAACTTGGTATTAGAGCATTAGATTTAAGTGTCCTAGGGTGTCTGTAAAGCCGCACTAAGTAGAGTTTTTTTCATGGGTGTGAAGTGCACCACATTTAATGAGAGGGAGGCTACAAAGTGTTTTAGGAAAAATCTTCATTTTCTTATTACTCTTATCGTGCGTAAGGAATGATCTAAAATTCCATTCTAACTCGACGTTCTACGTTTCAGTGATCATGCCTCCCCGTAGAGCTAACGCCAGGAACGCAAATGCAGCTCCTCCAGTTCCAGATCAGGAAGTCTCAAATGATGAATTCAGGAATGCCATTCAGATGTTGGCCAACCAGAATAATCAGCGGGTTCTAGTTCAGGCAAATGCCAATGTTGGGTCAGCTGCAGCTAGAGTGCGAGACTTTTTTAGGATGAATCCACCAGAGTTCTTAGGAACGCAAGTTGCAGAAAATCCCCAGAATTTCTTGGATGAGATCAAGAAGATCTTTGAGGTGATGCAGGTCACCGGGAATGATCGGGTTGAGTTGGCATCTTGCCAGCTGAAAGATGTGGCTCATATCTGGTACACTCAGTGGAAAGAGAACAAGGGTACATATGCCGCTCCTATTACTTGGGATTGCTTCAGCGAAACCTTTCTGGATAGGTTCTTCCCAAGAGAGTTAAGGGAGGCAAAAGCTCAGGAATTCATGAACCTGAGACAAGGTAATATGACGGTCCAAGAGTATGGGCTCAAGTTTACCCAACTCTCCAGGTATGTTCCTCATATGGTTGCTGATTCTAGAGCTTAGATGAATAAGTTCTTGTATGGAGTATCAGATTTGGTGAAAACGGAGTGCAGAAATGCTATGTTACTAGGAGATATGAACATCGCTAGGCTGATGACTCACGCTCAGCAGGTTGAGGGTGATTAGCTTAGGGAACATGCTAAGGAGAGTAAGAAAGCGAGAACAGGCAACTATGAGTATTCCTAACAGAAAATGGGTGGTGGAAATCGCTCACAGTTTCAGCAGAAGTCTTCGACTCCAGCACCTTCATCAACCAGTATTTCATCCTCCATGTTTCGGAATAATAAAAAAGGTGGAGCATCAGGCTCTAAGTCTCAAGGTAGTATTTCAGGAACCAAAACCTACCTAACTTGCCCTTAGTGTCGTAAGAACCATCCGGGTGAGTGTCTTACATGAAAAGAAGGATGCTTTGGGTGTGGTTAGTCTGGTCACAGGTTGAGGGATTGTCCTTCTAGACAGGGTCAAGGAGGTAATAATGGTAGAGCTCAGTCTACAACTTCAGCAGCACCAGCAGGTCGCCCAACTTAGCAGGGTAACTCATCTGGTACATGTGGTGGACAACGCCAGAACATGTTGTATGCTCTTCAGGCTCGCCAAGATCAGGAAGATTCCCTGATGTAGTCACTGGTACGTTACGAGTCTTTGATCTTGATGTTTATGTATTGTTAGATCCAAGGGCTACTCTTTCTTTTGTTACTCCTTTCATAGCAGTCAAGTTTAGTGTTAGTCCAGAAACTCTCTCAGAACCCTTCTTAGTCTCTAATCCAATCGGTGACCCAGTTATAGCCAGACGGGTATACAGAAATTGCCCTGTCACAGTCTCTCAGAAAGTCACCTCAGCAGATCTTGTAGAGTTAGAAATGGTAGACTTCGATGTTATTCTAGGCATGGATTGGTTACATTCCTGTTATGCCTCAGTCGATTGTATAACTAGGATGGTTCATTTTTGGTTTCCTGACGAACCAATCTTAGAATGGAAGGGTAGTAGCTTAGCGCCTATGGGTCGATTCAATTCTTACCTTAAGGCCAGAAAGATGATCTCTAAGGGTTATCTCTATCATCTAGTTCGGGTTAAGGATTCTAGCTCTGAAACTCCAACTCTTGAGTCAGTTCTTATAGTCAGTGAATTTCCAGAAGTGTTTCCAAAAGATCTTCCCTGAGTTCCTCCTGAAAGGGAAATCAACTTTGGAATAGATCTCCTTCCAGATACCCAGCCTATTTCGATTCCTCCTTACAGAATGGCTCCAACAGAACGTAAGGAATTGAAAGAGCAGTTGAAAGACTTTCTAGATAAGGGCTTTATCAGATCTAGTATTTTGCCATGGGGTGCACCAGTATTGTTTGTGAAGAAGAAATATGGTTCTCTCAAAATGTGCATTGACTATAGGCAGTTGAACAAGGTCACAATCAATAATAAGTATCACATCCCTAGGATTGATGACTTGTTTGACCAACTTCAAGGTGCTAGTCATTTCTCAAAGATAGACCTCAGATCGGGTTTCATCAGCTTAAAGTCAGAAATAGTGACATTCCAAAGACATCCTTCAGAACTCGGTATGGTCATTATGAATTTGTAGTCATGTCATTTGAACTAACCAATGCTCATGCAGTTTTCATTGATTTGATGAACAAAGTGTTCAAGCAGTACTTGGACTTGTTCGTTATCGTTTTTATTGATGATATCCTCATTTACTCCAGGAATGAGGAAGAATATGTGATTCATTTGAGAGTTGTTCTGCAAACTCTCAAAGATCGCCAGTTATTTGCAAAATTTAACAAGTGCGAGTCTTGGTTACAAACAGTTGCCTTCCTTGGGCATATTGTGTCTAGTGAAAGAATTCGAGTAGATTGCCAGAAGATAAATACTGTGAAACTATGGCCCAGACCTACCTCTACTATAGATATCAGAAGTTTCTTGGGTCTAGCGGGCTATTACAGATGGTTCGTGGAAGGATTTTCATCCATAGCCTCACCATTGACTAGGTTGACTCAGAAACTGGTCAAGTTTCGATGGTTAGATGATTGTGAGAAAAGCTTTGCATAATTGAAAACTAGGTTGACTACAGCTCCTGTCATGACTCTACCAGAGGGTTCAGATGGTTATGTGATCTATTGTGATGCATCCAGGGTCGGCCTAGGTTGTGTGTTGATGCAGCGAGGTAAGGTTATAGCTTATGGTTCTAGACAGCTTAAGGTACATGAGAAGAATTATTAGACTCATGACCTCGAGCTTGCAGCAGTGGTGTTTGCACTCAATATTTGGAGACACTACTTGTATGGTGTTCATGTAGATGTGTTCATAGACCATAAGAGCCTCCGATATGTATTCACCCAGAAAGAGTTGAATCTTCACCAGAGAAGGTGGCCTGAGTTCCTCAAAGATTATGATATGAGCGTGCATTACCATCCAAGTAAGGCAAATATAGTAGCAGATGCTCTTAGAAGATTATCCATGGGTAGTGTAGCACATGTTGAGGAAGAAAGAAAGGAGTTAGCAAGGGATGTTCACAGACTTGCTTGCCTAGGTGTTCGTCTTATGAGCATATCAGATGGTGGTGTAACGGTTCAGAATAGGGCAGAATCTTCTTTGGTAATAGGGGTTAAATAAAAGCAAGACATTGATCCAATCTTACTTGAACTTAAGTGTGCAGTCCACCTTCAGAGAGTGGAAGTTTTCTCTCAAGGGGGAGATGGTGTACTTCGCTGTCAGGGTAGATTGTGTGTTCCTGATGTGGGTGAACTGAGACAACATATTCTTGTAGAGGCCCATAACTCCAGATATTCTATTCATCCAGGTGCCACTAAGATGTACCGCGATTTGCGGGAAGTCTATTGGTGGAATGGTAGGAAAGGAGATATAGCACACTTTGTGGCTAAGTGCCCCAATTGCGAGCAAGTCAAGGTAGAACATCAGAAACCAGAAGGTATGACTCAAGAGATTGACATTCCTACTTGGAAGTGGGAAGTGATCAACATGGACTTCATTAAAGTTTTACCTCGTACTCGCAGACATCATGACTCCATTTGGGTGATTGTTGATAGAGTTACTAAGTCTTCTCGCTTTTTGGTGGTCAAGACTACATATTCGGCGGAGGATTACGCCAAGCTTTACATTAATGAGATTGTGAGATTGCATGGGGTTACTTTGTCTATCATCTCAGACAGAGGTCCTCAGTTTACTTCTCATTTCTGGAAGTTATTTCAGAAAGGTCTTGGTACTCATGTTAATCTTAGCACAACACTTCATCCCCGATGGATGATAAGGCAGACCGTACCATTCATACCTTAGAGGACATGTTGAGAGCTTGTGTGATCTATTTCAAGGGCAGTTGGGATGATCACCTTCCTCTTATTGAGTTTGCCTACAACAATAGTTACCATTCTAGCATTCAGATGGCCCCTTATGAGGCATTGTATGGGCGTAGATGCAGATCTCCTATTGGTTGGTTTGAAGTAGGTGAAGCAGCCTTGATAGGGCCAGATTCAATCCTTTATGCTATGGAGAAAGTGCAACTCATTAGAGATAGACTTAAGACAGCCCAAAGTCGCCAGAAGTCTTACGCAGATGTAAGGAGAAGGGAACTAGAGTTCCAAGTTGATGATTGGGTTTTCCTTAAAGTGTCACCTATGAATGGGGTGATGAGATTTGGCAAGAAAGGGAAGCTCAGTCCCAGATTCGTAGGCCCTTACCGTATCTTGAAAAGGATTGGTAAAGTGGCTTATGAGCTAGAGTTGCTAGCAGATTTAGCAGCAGTGCATCCAGTCTTTCACATTTCACTATTGAAGAAGTGTGTGGGTGATGCAGCATCCGTGGTGCCATTAGAGAGTGTGGCTGTAAAAGATAGCCTTTCTTATGAGGATGTACCAGCTGAGATTCTTGATCGTCAGGTTAGAAGATTGAGAAACAAGGAAGTCGCTTCCGTCAAGGTTTGGTGGAGGAGTCAGTCCATAGAGGGAGCTATTTGGGAAGTAGAAGCAGCCATGAAAGCCAAGTATCCTTACCTCTTTCCTTCCGAATCCATTCCAGCTTGAGGTAATAGTTCCTCTTCAATTTTTCAGTCATTCATGCATGAAATCAGTCTTATTATCATGTTCCTTCAGTTTGTACTTGCAATTTCAGCGTATTTGCATGTTTTTGGAAATCAGTTCAGTAAGAAATTAGCCTTCAATGTTTAGTGGTAGGGTTGCAACTCATTCCCTCCATTTCAGCTAGTTTAGTCTTCATTCGAAGACGAATGATCCCAAGGGGAAATACTGTAACACCTCAAAAACCAGACCCCGAAATTTTTTATAGAAATATACCTGAAGCAGTGAACCACATCAGGGTTCACAGACCGTGATAGGGTCCACGGTCCGTAGAACTGCTTGTGGTCTTGACTTGGAAGTCACCAGGCCCAGACATCAGACCACGAGCACCTTCACGATCCGTGGTCTTGATGACGGGTCATGGTGGTGCTCGTAGAGTCGAGGCAGTGAACCTCCCTAGCCATCCCCTTAGACCTCCACACCTAAGTGAGGACCATAAGGACCTTCACGGTCTGTGGTCCTTCACACGGCCCGTGGGGGCGTCCGTGGAGCCTTACCATCCCCCTAGCCAATCCTTCCAGACCACAGCCCAAGTGGAGACCACAAACATTTTCACGGTCTGTGGTACTTCATACTTGCCGTGGTATGACTCGTGGACTCAGACCCTCAGCTAGTAGTCAACAAGTCCAGACAACGACCGACTTCACGGTCCGTGGTCCCTTTCACGGTCCGTGAAGGTGGCTGTAGTCAGCCCTTCTGCAGTTTAAGTCATGGTTATTTTGGTCTTTTCCTTATTCATTAGACACCTAAACTTCATTATTTTAACCCTAAATTTCGTGGTTTTAGTCAGTTTAAGCCTAGAAACATAACTAGAACTTACCCAAGTCAGATCTTTAATTAAAACTTAGAAAATTAGAAGCGAAAGGAGAGAAAGAGGCGACCAACCCTAAGTTCAAGAACGGAGCAAGTTTCCTCAAGTTCCAACCCCGAAATCGAAAGATTTCTCAGTGGAATTCGTCACCAGGTATGTGGAATTTCACTAGTGGGTTCCTTTCGCCCATTAGGTCCATAATTTTCAGTCAGTTTCTTGATTTCCTTACTATGACTAGACCTAGGGTTTCTTGAATGTTAGAAGTATTGGGTTCTTAGTTATTAGAATGATCCAAATTAGATTAGTATGTTAATATTCAGTTTATTGCATGAATTCCAGAACCCTAGCTATGTATTTCTTTAGTTCTTGAATTACACATGCTGGGTAAGATATTTCAGTTATACATGCGTTAGTTATTAATGCATCAATATCAATTTAATTGTTGCATACTCAGTTTGCATGTTCAGTTCGAGATATACAGTAACTTACAAAAATTTAGTCATAATGTGTTAATTACTTAATTCATCGGGAATAACATAATACCGAGTTGGACTAGGGTTCAGCGTACCCATATAATCCGAGAACTACGAGCCACGTAGGTGTAAGTCCCCTCCGTGGGCATCATTTAGTGATCACTCCAGCATGCCTTTATACCTTTGGCCGGGTATATTGGGTCCTCTCAGTGGGGTTTATACATCGGACTCCACATTTAGCTCATGTGGTTTTATTGTCGGTTATTAGTAGCTCCCACAGTTCAGTCAGATTCTATTGCATTGACCATGTATCAGTATATTCAGTATTTAATCTCAGCATGATATATATTGGTCATTGCATTCAGTTAGCTCAGTATTCAGTATCTATATCATGTTCAGGTTATATCATTGCTTATTTGCTTTGTTTAGTTATAAGTTATTTCAGCTTTACTCTATCCTGCATGCTCAGAACCTTTCAAGTACTAATGCATACTCCGCGCTACATATTCTCGTGATGTAGGTTCAGGTTCTCAGCATCCAGATCACGCTTAGATCGGCTCCTGATCTTCAGTTCAGCCTGAATCAGTGGTGAGTGCTCATTCTCCGAGGACAATAGTCATGAGTTTCTTTTCAGTATTTTTAGTCCTTTAGTTTCAGTTTTTCTAGACTTAGTTGGGGCCTATTCCAATATTTCTAGTCAGTTTAGAGGCTATTTTTAGACATAGTTAGATTCAACTTAGTATTGAGTTAATATTTTCTTTGTATTACACTAATCAGTTTTCATTTATCTCAGTTATAGTATATAGGTATTCCCCATCATTTTTAGTTTATATCTTATGATTTTGCTTCCACATTAGTTTTGATATTTAGTATTGCTCAAATTATGCCAACAGGGTTAGATGGGGTCACTTGTGATCCTAGTTCTCGTGTCCACGTCTCGGGGGTAGCCTCGGGGCGTGTCATCACTATTGTGGGACAGCCGCAACTTAAGTCGGAAATAAATCCCCAAAATGTTATTATTCTGCAGTTTTCATTCTTGAGAGCTAAGAGACGATCGCATGCGATTTCTTGGTAGATTTCCACAAAATTTAGTGTTATAGGTAAGGATTTTACTCCCCTAATCCATTTTTCAATTTGTAGAACTTAGATTCTTGGTTATTTATTATTGAGGGTGGTTTTTTGGATTGAATTCTATAGTGGGAAAAAGCCCCAGCTACACCTTAGGATCATGGGTTTGGTCTTGGGTTATTGACTTTGTTATAATCTGGGTAATTAGACCTTAATTAATTTATCCTTGCATTAAATTGTTGTTTGTAGACCCAGAACAAGCGGAAAGAATCCAAAAAGGGAAGATTCAAGTGCCTTAGGGGGATTCAAGCTTGGTTTTGAGGTAGGTGATGTTTTGATTTCTTGTTTGCGTAATGTATGTTGGTAATTGCTTCATTTTAATGCATGCATGTATGTATGTGAATGAAGCATTGTTGATCAAACCTAATGAGATGAATGTGAATGAATAAATGTATGCCATGATTTAACACTTGATTGTATGATTATGAGAATGTACATATAAGTGTGATTGTGATTGTTGTTGTGTTTAATGGATCGGGTGTCACGTTCCGACACACTAGCTTGGATCGGGTGTCATGTTCTGACACACTAACTTGGATCAAGTGCCACGTTCCGAAGCATATATGGGACTGGGTGTCACGTTCGGCACACTAATAGGGATCATATGTCACGTTCCGGAACACCAACAGTTTGGGTATGGGTTCCATGAGAGGACCATTGAATTGGGTTCCGTGAGAGGACCATTGAATTATGTTATGTATCTACTTGTGATGATTACGTTCAAATCTAATGGTGATTGATATTGGAAAACTGTATGTTGCTTTAAAATGATAACAAATGTGTATATATATTCTATACATGTCATGTTTACTATGTTGTGACTGCTTATATATGTTGTGTTTATTGGAATAGCCGTGTGATCCTACCAGTACACTGTGGTTGTGTACTGATACTGCACTTACTCGTTCTTTGTTCATTACAGGGCATGTTCAGGCAGCTATTGATAGACCTCATCTAGGAGATCAGGGATTGAGACCGAATTTCAAGGGTGAGCAAGTTCTTTCAGGCTGCCACGAATTCCTTCATTTTGTTTAGTGCATTCTCTTCGGACTCAGACTATTGTTAGATGTTTCTTATGCTTTGTTTTGGGTTGTACCCATTTCCTTAGACTTGTTGAATTTAGATGTTTCGGTACAATGACTTTCAGGTTCTAAAGGTTAAACTTCCGCATTAGTTTGGTTAGTTATTTGTTAAAACCTTTGGAGTTCATGGGAACTCAATATAATTTCTGCATTTAAACCTGCTTCTATATCTTTAAATGCCTAGTTTTTTGTTAAGTTGTTTAGTTGGGTTGTAGTAATGGTTCTCCCATCGGAGGGCTAGTGTAGGTGTCAATCACGATGGTCTGGGTCGTGGTAAATTTTCTCCAATATAAGAAAAATGATCTATCTCCAAAAAATAAGAAATATATTTTTCAAATTTTTTTTTAAACCTCACACCTCAATTTTCCACCTTAACTCATTTCTCGGGTACCAGTTCTTGATACTAATAAAAAAATTGACTCTTGATTCTTGCTTCGAGACCTGAATCCTAACCTTGATTCAAGACCCAACTCGAGTATCAGGTCAGATCAGGATCAAATCTTAATTTGGATATCGAACCTCGGGTTAGGATTCAAGCTCAAATCTCGGGTGTGTGTTGATATCAGTTCTCGAGTCAGGTCTTGGAGTGGATTTCAAATTGGGTTTCAAGTCGAGAGTTTAGGTCAGGTCCAGATCAGGCGTCATGTTCGGGTAACGAATTGGTCATTGATATCGAGTGTCAGGTCTCGATTCAAAAGTTGGTTTTCAGGTTGGGTGTTAGAGTGTCAGGGTCAAATTCTGATTAGAAGTCGTGTCTTGGATCAAATGTCGGGGTCCAATCCTAATTTGGAAGTTGGGTATCGATTTGGGAGTTGGAGTCGAATCATGTTTCATGTGTTATGTCTCAGAATTGTCGTTGAGGTCAGTTGTTATAGTAGAGTGTCGGGGTAAAATCCTGATTTGAAAGTTCAGTCCCAAATCGGGTGTTGAGGTCAGATCCCAGTTTGAAAAGTTTGGTCTCAAATCAAGAGTCACGATCTAAACCCTGTTTGAAAGTCGAGTCCCAATTTAGGTATCAAGTCCATATCCGGATCTCAAATTGGGTTGAATTCTCGAGTCAATATTAAGGTCAGGTCCCAGATAAGTTGTCAAGTTTGGACCCCAAATCGGTTATCTAAATTGGATGTCGGGGTCATGTTTTGGGGTAAAATTTCTAATTAAGAATTTAAATATTGGATTGGGTGTCGAGATCGGGCTCCGATTCAGGTATAGGGTCAAATTTGGATTTGAATGTCAGGTCCCCAGTCGGATGTTGGAGTTGGGAGTCGAAGTTCAGGTCTCGAGTCTAGAGTTTGGGTGGGGTTTTTATTTTGAAGACGGGTCATGTGTAATGTTTCGGGGCCGCATCCAAATTTAGAAGTTGGTCCCCCATCGGATGTCAGATTTAGTTTTATGATACAATAAAACAAAATAAAGTGTTTTCAACATTTTTCATCCAAAAAAGGAGTAAAATATTTTCTCCATATGAATTCTAAAGTATAGTACTATTTATTCATGAAATTATGGGTAAAATATTAGTCAACATGTATTTTACCCAACCATTAGTTACCTTATCAATTTTTACCCATATGAAATAAGTGTGGGTTGAATTATTACCCATATTTTGTTAACTAATTTTCAACCTGCTCAAATTTGACCCAACCCTCCATTTGCCATCCTATCTTCTGCTTGGAGTTGTTCGAATGCACTCAAAGCAAGTTGAATACTTTCTCAAAGAATGTTAAACATTAGAAATAGGGATAAGAACGACACTTTTATCTACAAATGTCAATCTATCGGAAGATGCTATTCATGCCTAGATGCCTTTGTTTTGATGATGACTTTGACTTGTATAGGTAATCTTGCATATTTGTACATTTTTCATTTTTATCATCAGAGTCTGCACGAAGTCACACAGTGCATTTTGATTTCTTAATTTGAGGATACTCAACTTAAAAGTCACGAAGAAATAACTTTGGAAGGTATGCATTTTTTTGTTTACTTTATTTTCTGTTTCATTTTCATTAGTAATGATATTTTAAATAATGAACTTCATAGTCACATAGATCAACTGCTACCGCGTGAAGTTCAATATGTAGCTATATTCACTAATGAGGTGGTTTTATCTTTTTCTTCATATGTGCAGGAATTGTTAGGATTTGAAACTTTAGAGAAAAAGATAAGGTTAAAAAAAGGTAATTTTCATTCATATTCAGATTTCAAAAGGCATACAGACACATATATCTACATAAGTTTTTCCAAAGTTAGTAGAAGACCATACATATGCAACGACTATTGACTTTCTTACAAAACATATTCCATAAAACAAGGACTACCTTTCCTTTACATACTTAACATAATATTTAGAAAAAGAAAAATTAAACAAAAAACATCTAGAAATATCTCATTTTCTAACACTCCTCCTTGAGATTTTTCTTGGATACTCTCAACTTAGCCCTTAGAACTTCAAATTTCCCCTTCGAAACAGCCTTGGTCATGATATGTGCAATCTGCTGATCTGAGCTGCAATGAACAAGTTGAACTTTGCCATCCTTCTCTACTTGCCTGATAGCGTGAAACTTCACATTTATATGCTTGCTGTGACCATGTTGCACTGGATTTTTGACCATAGATATTGCTGACTTGTTGTCAACTTTAAAGACAGTAGCTTCAATGTCATTTTGCTCTTGATCACGTAGAATCTTTCCTAACCATAGAGCCTGATTAGTTACACCAGCAACGACGATGTATTCAGCTTCTGTTGAAGATTGAGCTACCACCTCTTTCTTCTTTGAATTCCATGAGAACATGTTTGAACCAAGTGTAAAAGCATATCCAGAAGGGATTTTCATATCATCAACGCTTCCTGCCCAATCACTATCTGAATAACCCATCAGTTGCCCTTGCTCTTCCCTTTTAAATCAAATACCATAATCAGCAGTTCCTTTGATATATCTCAATGTTCGTTTAGCAACACCAAGATGAACTTAACTTGGAGATTGCATAAACCTCGACAGTAGACTTGCCGCGAAGATGTGATCGGGTCTTGCTGTTGTCAAATACAACAAACTACCAATCAGACTTCTATAAACTGTTGGATCAACCCTGTCACCTCCTTCAAACTTCGAAAATCTTTTTATTGTGAACCAGTGGGGTTGGTACAGACTTGCACCTCTCCATCTTGAACCTTTTAAGAATATCCCATGCATATTTTCTCTTAGAAATGAAGATTCCAACAGTAGCTTGATGAATCGCCATTCCCAGAAAGTAACCCATTTCACCCAATTCTGACATTTCAAACTTGGTCTCCATTTCTTGCATGAACTGATTCATCATAACTTTATTGCTTCATGTTACCAGAAGATCATCAACATAGAGTGACACAACAAACACATCTCCTCCTTTAGCCTTCTTCACATATAAAGTGGCTTCATTTTCACTTCTCATGAAGCCACAATGAATGCGATGATCATCAATCTTACTGTACCATGCTCGAGGAGCCTACTTTAATCCATACAATTCTTTATGAAGTTGGTAGACTTTATCCTCCATTCTAGCAACTTGAAAGCTTTCTAGTTGATCAACATAGATCTCGTCTTGCAACAGTCCATTTAAGAATGCCGATTTCACATCCAAATGATACAACTTCCAATTGGACTAAGCTGCCAAAGCAAATATCAGCATTATTGTTATATGTCGTGCAGTAGGTGCAAACGTGTCTCCATAATCCAGACCTACAACTTGCGCGTAACCTTTCATAACAAGCCTTGCTTTGTATTTATAAACTGAGCTATCTGGATTAATTTTGGTTCTATAAACCCATTTCACCCCGATCACATTTCTGTTTTTGGGTTTATCAACCAACTTCCAAGTATCATTCTTTTCTATCATACAAATCTCCTCCTTCATAGCTTCAATTCAAACTTCATGTCTTGAAGCTTCTTGATAGCTATTTGGTTCCGAGATTGCAATATTACATCTTTCATATATCTCGGAAAGGGACCTTGTCTTCGAAATTGGCAGTGAGGATTCCCCGTTTGATTCTTTGTCTTCTTCCAGAGTTTCAAACCCAAATGAAGATTTCAGGCAGTGGACTCAAGTTCTGAAAAACTATTTATCTTTCTCAATTTGCTCTTTATCCCAGTTCCAATAAGCATGCTCATCCATGACTACTTCTCTTCGGATTGAAATACTTTTTATTTGCAAGTTTTAAACTCTATAACTCTTGGCTTGTGATGAATAACCAATAAAGATCCCCAATTCACCTTTTGGTTCAAGTTTGCTTCTTTTGACAAAAGGAACATGAGAATAACATATCAAACCAAAAACTTTTAGATGCTTGGCAGATGGTTGTATTCCACTCCATGCCTCAATATGAGTCTTTTCATCCACAACTTTTGTTGGCAGCCTATTTAACAAATACACTGAAGTATGAATAGCTTCTGCCCAAAAAGTTTGTGGCAGTTTCTTTTCCAACAACAAACATCTAGCCATTTCAACTACTTCAACTACTATTTTGTTCTACCTCTCCGAGACTCCATTTTGTTCGGGTGAATAACTTACTGTCAACTTGTGATCAATCCCCATATCTTCACAATACTTATTAAACTCATTTGAAGTGTATTCGCCACCATTGTCTGACCTCTAAGCCTTCAGCTTACAACCACTTTGTCTTTCCACAAAAGCTCTAAATTTCTTGAAAACTAAAAATACTTGAGACTTGTTACTCATAAAATACACCCAAGTAGCATTTTTAGGCAATGATTTCCTATGTACCTTACCCATCTTACATGACTCACAAACTTCTTTAGACAGTGAAATCCCAGGTAAATCTTTCGTCAACCCCTTTTAAATACATAGACTTTAAAGTAGCATAGTTAAAATGACCATATCTTTTGTGCCATAACCATGACTCATTCTTACTTGCAAAATTTACACTATCAAACCTCCCATATAAAGGAAATGTTTTATCCACCATTTCTACTTTAACAATCAAACTATATTCGGAGTCAAAAATCAAACAGTGTTTGTCCTTAAAAAATAAGGAATAACCTTTCGACATCATTTGAGCCACACTTTACAAGTTACATGCTAAAGAAGGAACATACAACACATCATGTATAAACTTTGTACCTTGTGTATTCTGAAAGGCAACTGAACCCTTTCCAAGTGCATCTACTGTCTCACCACTTCCAATCCTTACTTTAGTTTTGATTGACTTGTCAAGTGTACGAAATATGAGCTCATTGTGTGACATATGACTCGTACATCCACTGTTTATGAACCATAAGGATTTGTTGGTTGTATTTTCTTCATGAGAAGCTATAAGCAAGATTTCTTCTTCCTTTTCGGACTCTTCAGTAAAATTTGCTTGATAGACATGGCATTGTTGTGGTTGAATCTGCTTGAGCCTACATTTTTTCTCAATATGACCCATTTTTCTACAAGACCTGCATTGAATCGATGGCTTTCCTTTGAATCAACAATCTTTTTCTTGATGATTGGTTCTTTTACAATGGTTGCAAGGTGGAAACATTCCTTTCTTTGAAGGTTCCTTCTATATTTTCCCCTTTGCTACTTTATCTTCATCCATCCTTTTATTGTCATTCACTGGCTGGTTGCCTTTATGCTTTGCCTGAAACGCTACTTCAGCTACTTCTTCATCTCTTATACTTGATCGTTGTTCTTGAGCCTGCAACTTGCTGATCAATTCCGCTATCGATAAGGTCTTCAAATCACAAGATTCTTTTATTACTGAATCTTAGACTCAAACCTTGCTGGTAGGGTTATCACCATCTTCTCCACTACTTTCGAATCTGGAAAGGTTTCACCAAACAACTTTACTTTGTTTACAATCTCCACAAGTTTGGCAGATTACTCTTTCACAATATCTCATTCTTTCATCCTTAACATCTCAAATTCTCTTTTGAGAGTTAAGAATTTGATAGTCTTTACTCTGTCACTTCCATCGAACTCCTCTTTTAGCTTCTCCCATACTTCTTTAGGTGTTTCACAAGCCATTATTCTTGTGAAAATCACATATGAAAGTGTTGAATGAAGACATGTGAGAGCCTTGGGTTTCCTTGACTTCGCATCTTCATAAATCTTCATTTGTGTAACTGTTGGATTTGGTCCAAGTGGAAGAGGATCATCTTCACTTTCAATTGTTTTCCATAGACTAAGAGCTTTGAGATAAGCCTTCATCTTTATCACCCATATGTGATAATTTTCTCCAGTAAACATAGGAGGGCCGGCACCCAAGAAGCTAGTGGATGCCATGTTACTGTTGCTTAGCTCTCACCTTAGAAGAACTGGAGAAAAAACCTTAGCTTTCTTGCCTTTACAGATTTCTCAAGAAGAAGGGCTCTGATACCACTGTTAGGATTTAAACTTTAGAGAAAAAGATAAGGTTCAACAGATGTAATTTCATTCATATTCAGATTTCAAAAGGCATACACACATATATCTACATAATCTTTTACAAAGTTAGTAGAGGACCATACATATCCAACCACTATTGACTTTCTTACAAAACATATTCCATAAAACAAGGACTACCTTTCCTTTATATACTTAACATAATAATTTAAAAAAGAACAATTAAACAAAAACTATCTAGAAATATCTCATTTTCTAACAGAAATTATTGATTTTATCACTTACACTTGCAACATCAATGAATATATCTACATACTCATTTTCAAGTGTTAGCATTTGATCTATGTGACAAAGAAGTTCATTATTTAAAATTTATTACTACTGAAAATGAAACATGAATAAAGTAAACAACAAACTACATACCTTTCAAAGTTATCTCTTCGTGACTTTTAAGACGAGTATCCTCAAATATGGAAATCAAAATGTACGTGTGACTTCATGAAGTCTCCGATGACTCAAACTAAAGAAGTACTAATATGAAATATTACCCATTCAAGTCAATATCATCATAAAAATCTAAGGCATCGAGTTCAAACGTTTCTAGAAAAATGATAGATTAGTAAGGTGATGAGTAGCATCTTCCGGTAGATTGACATTTGTAGACAAAAATGTCTTTGTTATCACCATTTCTAATGTTTTACATTCTTGGAGAAAGTATTCATCTTTCTTTGAGTGAATTTGAAAAACATCCAGAAGAAGGTACGCAGATTGTCGACTTCCAAAGGGTAAGCTCAGAAACAAGATGAGTTCTAAAAATAAAACAATTCATGCTCTTTCAAGATTATCACTGAACCCATCACCGGTCTTAGGAATTCAGTTGTCATGGTTACCTCACAAATCTTGGGAGCCATGAAAGAAACGTGTTGTACTCCTTGGTGCCTAACTGTGGGAACAATGGGACTAGTCCCAGTACTTGCTAATCCTGTAAAAAAAACTCATCAGCTTTTGTGGCAGTTCTAAAGATACTTGAGTTAGAGGGGAATTGCCTTGAGCTAGGGCTGCCTCTTCTTGGACATGTACGTATCACATCCTCTAGTGCTTCCTCAGGAGGGGATTTCGACAACATATTTACGAGTGTGGCAACAAGCTGAGATTGCCCCTTGGCAGGTGCAGGCACCTCAACCATCTTTCGTGAATTATATCCCCAACAGCTAGTGTGGGCACCTCAACCATTTTTCGTGAATTATAGCCCTAACAGTTAGTGTGGGCACCTCAACCATCTCTCCTATTGTGCATGTGCTCACTATTTGCAAGAAAGGAATGATGGGAGTTAGATATAAATTTTGATCATTAGATGCCAATTGGAATTAAGTAATAACACAAATGGAAGAAGAAAGGGAAGTTCCTAATTTTTCATAGCCTCTCGAAGAAAAGTATAGATGTATGTATATAATTCCACAAGACTCTTCTACACCAACTCTTTTATGATGAGATCAACAAATCGAAGGCTTTGATACCAGCTTTTCCATGACCCAAATAGTCATTAGTGGCACCCATCCTCACCCTACAATGAAAGAACTATTGTAACCCGACTTAGAAACTTAAAATAAATCCATCATTAAAATAGTAATTAAACCCAAGTAAGTTTTACACATATGAGTGATCCAAAAACTGAGTTAAAACATTTTGTCACAACTCCCCAAAGAAAGAAAAAGTTAGAATTTCCCAGAGTCCGGACGATGGATAGGGGAAGCACGATGATCTTTGGCAGCCTGATCATATAGCATTCGTGATCTGCACTCAACAAAGGAAAAGTACATGGTAGTATTACTACAAGACACTATCTATAGGCGGGCATAATATGCCGACTTAAATAAGACACAAGAAACACATAAACAAAACTTCAAGTAGACCCGACTTCAGCACAAACAATTTACAACAATCAACTATATTCATCCCAAAGTTTCATTACTAGAATTGTTTCACAACACCATGCTTAATACACCATGAATCCACATAACAAAAAATAAGTGTACGCATATGCTAAGTAAATTATTTCTGTCAATAGCCATGACTTGTAGGGGACCAACTTTGTCCATGTATCGTAACAACGTGATACTCGACCCTCTAACATGGTCATATATGTATATGAACCGGCTTTTTCTGTGACCCTCCATAATAGTATCATGTATATAAATGATAAAACATATGTACCGATGTGGTACCTAATACAACTATGCATTTCTAACATCCAAAATTCAGACTATCAATCAACCATGTCCGAAGACCAATCAACAAATATCCAGGTTAAGAGTATACAAATATCTAAGTAAAGTCTAACTTTAATTCACCATAACCTACCACAACAAAAATGCACGAATACAAGATTTTTGTTTGAAGTCTTTCCTTTTCTTGAAGCTTCGATTCGTTCATGGTTTAAAACACATAAAAATAAAAAAAACACAATTATATATTCAATATTTCATTATCTAAGGGCTAAAACACCATTGGATTTACCTTTTTCATAGCCTAAAATCTCAAATTAGGATTTTTACCCATTATCTTCCCCAAATTCCCCAGAACCCACACTAGAGGGAATAATTTACATTCTAGGAAGTAGAACGTAACAAACTAGAATAAGTACAACACCCATGTAGGGTAACCCATTAGGGATTCCCACCATTCATAAACCTCGGGTCTAGTTCTAGAATTTACCCACTATAATGGGTTGTTTGGTAGTTGGATAGAGTTGTGTAGGTATTAGTAATGTTGGTACTAGTTATGTTATGCGGGTTGTAGTTATACATGTATTAGTTATGTAGAGATCACAATGTAATAGTAAGCTAATTTTTATTTCTTAATTTAAAAAATAATTAGTGAGGTAATACTGACGACCCAATTTCTCAGGTCATGATGGCACTTACTACATCCAACCTCTAGGTAAGCCTAACCCTTAGCCTGGAGCTATAAGCCACAGAATACCAAGAGGAAGCCAACAAAAAGAAGAAAAAGCTTAGAACAAACAGAGAAAATATAATCAACAAAAAATATATAGGAACCATCCCAAGACCTGTAATTAGTTAGTAATTGAGAGTCTAATTTGTCACACCCCTAACTAGAAAGGGGCGGACATCAAGGATATACACAAGCACCTGCTAATTATCTTACTAATCTCATGCTAAAGCTGAAGATTTCTAAGCAGCGGAACCTATATGAAGACATATACTAAAACATAGATAACAAAAAGGCACGTTGGGCTAATTAAGAACAGAAACAAAACTAAGTCTACGAAGCCTCTAAAGAGTATGCCTCTAAGAATTTGATGGGCCCCTACATACCCATTCTGATATATGTACATACGTAGCAAAATATAGGCTCTAAATATATGATAGCTCCAGGTAGAGGTGGAGCTTACCAACGGCTAAACTGGAAGTCTCTAGTCTACTGAAAAATGCTTGTTGTCCTGAGTACCTGAACCTGTAGTAATACAAATGAAATGCCAAAATAATAGGGACATCAGTACATATAAAACATGTACTGGTATGTAAAAAAGACTGAATAACAAGTAGACATGTAAAAATGCATCAAATATCAAGATAGGCAAATCTGAGCTTGTGTATGCATGAGACGTAATCCGTAACTCGAATTATGACCAACCTCAAGGGTCCTCATCTAACGTTTCATGGCTTAGTCATTTATATATATAATCCCTATAATTTGCCTAAGTGATATCTTTACTTTATTATATCGCTTCTTTGCTCTTTGTAAAACTAACTGTCAGGAATCACATGATGGCCTACTGACGACGATTAGTGAACCCTATATGGCATCTGTAGCTCACTGTCACAACCACGCGTGAAATCTCATAGTCTGGTAATGAGGTCTATCAAGGTACGCCCCCAGGGCTCCTATATAGTCTGCCCGCAGAGTCAGGTGAATCCACGATGGGAAATTCTAGCTGACTATATCTGAATTATGTGCACAGAGTAGCATCGCATGTAGTAGCCCTAAATATACCCACCCCACGCTGCAGAGTAGTTTATAATCTCAACGGCTTGCAATTATTTATAATAATTAATTCATTAATCACATAGCTCGTGATACAATTCGTGATTACTTTCTTTAGCTTGAGAATCATATATCTTGTAACCTAAACACTTACGAACAGTCTGTGGCTGGCTGCTTTCTTTAAATTTATGCAATATGTACACCGCTAGCTTTTAAGAGTTTCAACTGTAGACAAATGTAGTTGTGTGAAAAATATTGCTTCCTTGAAGAGTATTGTAACTCTATAGGTTTAGGACTCAACATGAGAGGGTTTATAAAATAAGATAACTTTCTTTCAAGTAGCATAGAATCTCCAGTGACATTTATCGGAAGAACATGCGAGTTTAGGTCGTGCCTTAAGGGAAAAGGAAGTTTTAGATTTACATACCTTACTTCGGGACTTACTATCTTACGTCGTCAAATTTCTTTGCTGACAACTTTATCTATATATCCAAGAAAAGCATCCCCTGCCCTTTTCTATTCTCCAAGAACAATACTTTTTCCTTAAGCTTTGGAGGATTAAAGATGAGAAAAACGTGAAGAAATAACTTAAAACCAGTCCTTACACGTTCTTGAGTTTATGAGAAAGTATATCCCAAACTTCTAATATAAAAACAACAAGTTTGGCCGACTTTCTCTAAAGTGCCACATGTCCCGCAGTGATTGGGCAGTGCATTCGTCTATCGTAGAATGAACATAACTTTTTACTCCGATATCGTTTTAATGAGCGGTTTGTTTTGATGGAAACTAGACTCAAGTAACTTTAATTGGATATGTTGTAGGCCTTCTAACTCTTTATATATTATGATATATGCTTGTTCAAAGTCAGATGAGAAATGAGATCATTTGTAGTATTCCTCCACAATGAACCTTTAAACTTTAATCTTTTCTTTAATGATCTCTTTGTCCTAAAACTTTTGTTTAACCCTTAAAATGACTAAATATAAGGGTTACATGGTATGCTTAACCATTTTCAATGATAGAACTGCCCCGATATCGCATCTATTCATTGGTGTTTACGAGTCGCAAATGTATTTAAGTTACGGGATATTACATAATCCAAAATAGGAGTACAATGCTTTTACAAATAGAGCACAAGTACATGGTGTCTCTAAATACAATATAAAGACAAAGCTTAGCCAAAACAGATGGAAAACAGTAGCTTCAGATGTCAGGAGCTCACCCTAATCTCCGAAACTCCAAGCTGCTAGGCACGACTCCAAATCAACCACGATAACTCAACTGCAATCTGCAAGGGGAAGAACTGTAGTATGAGTACAAAAAATGGTACTCAGTAGGCAACGACCAACTGAGCTCAAAACATAACACAAGCATAAACATCAAGTAATAAGGAGAGCAAAGCACACGTAACTAAACAGAAAATACCAAAGTAGATAAGTAAAAAAATAGAAACGGGGTCCTTTTACCACCCGTTTTTAAAACTAAGTTAAAAATGCTTCATAACTTGGTTTTTTGTTATTTTTGAAAATAATGAAAAACAGAGTCGCCACTTAATTTTAGGAAAATTAAGAAACCATTTTAAACAAGGAATTTTCGAAAGAAAACCTTTTAAATAAACCAGAGTCGGATAAGAGTTCAAATGATCCTCTAAGGAAAGTGTTAAACACCTTAAAGAATCCTGTAACGTGTGATTTACCGGAGAATTTAAATTTTTGGCTAACTTTGAAAAGAAACTAAGTCTTGTAAGGAAATTTGTTTTAAAAAATTGCTAAAAAACTAATTGATACTTATACACTCTTATTATCCCAAGTGATGGGGAAATTTAAATGTTAAAATATAAAAATATTTCCAACTTATCAATTTTATCCGAGTCAAGACTTAAAACTAAATGATTAGCTCAAACTCATAAATGCAGATTCAAAGCTAATTACTATCTATGGAATAATATGAATAATTCTTAAATTAGTGTTAGAGCTTAACTTTTCCTTAACTAAAAAAGATTTTAAAATTTGAATAGTTAAAGAAAAAAATGAGTAAAAAAATAGAAATCTCACCAATGATTCATCTTAAACAAAATAAACATTAAGAGTTAAAAGCAACTATCACAAAATCAAAATATAAAGAAGAGAAAAGGGTCAAAAATGTCCTTAAACTATGTGAAAGGAACAAAAATACCCTCCGTTTATAGTTTGGCTCAAAAATGCCCTTGCCGTCAATACTTTGGTTCAAAAATGCCTTTGCAGTCAATACTTTGGTCCAGAAATGCCCCTATAGTTACTAAATGGGTCAAAAATGTCCTTTTCCGAATAAGTATATTATTTTTTATTTTTAAACACATTTTATTCTTAATTAAATTATTATATAAGAACCATGTTCTTGTTTTCTTTCTTTTAATATCACTTTAAAAAATAAAAATGTAAAAAATATTTTTTTCTTGTTAATCTCATCTTATCAATTAAAATAGAATAATTTCATGAACTCTTTCGACATATAATATATTTCATATATATAAGATCATAGTATATCCATCATTAATTTATATTTATATAACGATAAAATATAATTATAATAAAATAAGAAATATTTTTATTCTTAATTTTTTCTTGAATTGAAGTAAGATAAACATTTGCTAATTTAAAAAATATTATTAGAAATAGAATATGTTGAAAAGAAAATAAATAATATATTTATTTGAAAAAATGAGCATTTTTTACCCAAAATAACAATGAGGGCATTTTTGGACCAAAGTATTGACGGAAAGGACATTTTTGGACCAAACTACAAACGGAGGGCATTTTTGTTCCTTTCACATAGTTTAAGGGCATTTTTGACCCTTTTCCCTATAAAGAAAATAAAAGTGTGAATAGAACTTGGACAATTTTAGTCCACTTGCTGCTTCTTATTTGTTGCTGCTGGCGCTATTTCCGAACTTTTTTAGTACGAAGATGCTATTTTTAACCCTTTTTTGGACTCCTGCTGCCCTGCTCCATATATACTTGGGTTTGGACCCAAAACTTTCTCATTTTCAGCTTTCTTGAGCTCCTGTTGCTACCGATTTCTTGGGTTTTAACCCAATAAAATTAGCTTCTCTTTCAAAGACTTAATAAAGGTCGACTCGAATAGGAAAGGATGCAAGAGATGGGGAGTCCATTGGAACTCGGACAGAAGATTTTATGCACAGAGAAATGATGGAAATAAAGATTAGTAAACAATTAAGAAGGGGATGGTACTAGTTTAACTAAAACAATATTTAACAATGCAAGTTAAATCTGCTAAACGAAAGATGCAACTAACAGAAAAAAGAAGAAGACAATTTCCAATCCCAACACATTTTCCTCCTACTCAATACAACCATGATTTCAGTAAGGAAGGGGAAGTTTAAACACTTTGTTATAAACCTTAATTCAAATCAAGCAAATAGAGAAACCAAAAGATTAGTTAACACATGAGACCTTTGAAAGCAGTAGTGACTAAAAAACGTGTTGGAAACAAAAATAACATGAATTCTCACACCATAAGAGCAAGTGAAAATCACATCTGATGGTTTATATTATCACAGATTCTTGAGGCAGACCAAAATCTGAACATTTGGTTTCCTAGATGGACAAATAAATGACATTAGGAATGAAATTGAAGGGGTGGCAACAAAGGAAAACAAGAGAACAACTTGACTGCATAATGGAACTTTTCAAACGAGTCAGATTTTAAAATTATAACAGCTGATTATTTGCAAACAACTACATTCTTGTTTACTATTTTATGAAGAAGAAATTAAGCAAATATATCTCAAATAGGCTCCTAGAAAAGATATCATCACACTATACACTAAGAGAAAGTAAGCCGGCTAATCTAAAACAAGACAGTGAACAATGAAGAAGTTTTAAGTTACGAAAGGTAAAATAATGAATTAATCCAATGAAAAAGAAATAATGAAGAGAATCACCAGCAACATCACATGGAAACACTAAGTTAAAGCAAAACCTTTATTCAGAGTATTGAAATTTTCACAAAAGAGAAAATATGTAGTCTCAGACTCTCAAACTATTATAATACACATAGGAAAACACACAAACCAAGTTACAAGACTAAACTCTAATCCCAAAACTCTTCACTAAAAAAATCAGGTCAAACATACAAAGACAAATTGAATACAACATGCTAGAAATCAAAATCATGAACCAGTAATTCTTGCACAAGTTTCTCATTGACATCCTTCTGCTTTGATGAATATCTATAGGGTCTAAGGTTGACTGGGTTGCTGTTGTTCCCCAAAAGAATCTTATCGTGAAATGACCCCCTCGTGGGTGGTAACCCTTTAGGTTGTACAAACACGATATCATACTCCTTATTCGGTGCCAAAATCTCAGGAATTGCCTCTTCACTATCAATCCTTTCATTGGTCTTTGACATCACTTTGATGATGAATTGTTGAGCTCTATTATCAGCCATCTTACCCAAGTTTTTGGCCTCCACCATCTTGATGTTATCCCTGATTCCTGACAAGATACACTCCTTTCCGTGGTAATGGAATTTCATGATCAGTGTCTGGAAGTTCACGAAGAGATCACCTAGGGGTTTGAGCCATTGGACCCCTAAAATGATGTCACAAGACCCTAAAGGAATGAAGAGGAAGTTATCCTCAAAATAAGCACCTCCCATAAGCCAATTTAATCCTTTACATGCTTCCACAGTCTTCCTAATGGCTCCATCAACTACATTAATCAATTGTGGATTCACCGGTTGAACTCCAAGACCCCACTTCTTTACTAACTCCTCCTCCATGAAATTGTGTGTGCTACCTGGATCAATGTGGATGTTGAGTGGCCCTTGATCACAATAGCTTGTGACCCTTTGAGTTTGGTAGTCAGGCACACCCTGAATGGCTTGTAAAGAAATCCGCAGACTACTTTTTCCCCTTCTTGCTCAATAGAGGGTTCTGTCTCTTGTGGTTGATCCTCTACAATCACTGCATGCTCCTCATTCACTTCCAACAAATGGATTCTGTTGGATGTAGCATATTTATGGCCAGGAACAAACTTTTCATCATAGAAAAAACATAGACCCTTCTGTCTCTTTTCACTCAATTCAGCCTGTGTCAATCTTCTTCTCCTTTCTCTATTGAAATTTGCCACTGGCTTATTCCTAATCCCTGTATTTTTAGTAAAAGTAGGGATGTAACCACCCTTCTGGAAAGAACCACCCCCATTGGACATGATGTTTTTAGTCAACCTCATTTGAGCCTGCAACTATGACTCCGTGTTCCTAGCCAACTGGTAAACTTGAGGAAGTGTAAAAGGCCCATGGTTTTTCACAGTAAATCCAATTTTTGGTTTTAACCCTGCAATGAACCCACTGATAGCATGTTCAGGCAAAATATTTTTCGAGTCATAATCCTATCAAACTCCTTATGATAGTCCTTCACAGACCCATGTTGTTTTACCAACTTAAACTAAAACATTGGGTCTTCATAGTCACCCCCAAATCTATTCATCAAGGCATACACATACTCATCCCAAGTTGGATAATTTAAGTGAAACTTGCTCTTAAGGTAAGACCGATGCCATTCTATGGCTGTGTCATCAAAGTGTAAGGTAGTTACTCTAACCTTTTGACTCACTGGGGTATCATCTTACGAGAAGAATTGATATGCCTTATACATCCATGTTCTAAGATTTGTACCATCAAATCAAGGGAAATCTACCTCTGTTAGGCGAGTCATGGCTCCACTATTGTGAGTTATAGGAGATTGTTTGGCAGTGGCATTAAATCATCCCCCTCCTCGGCCTGGGGCTAGAATTTAGCCTGGATGAGCAAAGAATTGTTGACCCCCACTATAACCTTGTTGCTGATGGTATTGTTCTCCTGATGGTGTTTGGTACTGCTGACACTATGAAGTTCCATACTGGTAGCTTCATGGAGATAGAAATCCTGGTGGATTTCCTGCAGAAACATAAGTAATCTAAACCATGGGGTTACCAGATGGGGTGTAAATATAACTTGGTACTTCACTGATGTTAGTTCCTTTACAATGATCTGCCTTATGTATGGTGGTTAGACACTCCTGCACGCCAGCAATGGCCTTTTCATGTTGCTCTTCAATATGATTTTGTCTAACTGTAACGTTAGCCAATTCCAATGTCATGCAATTGAACATATCGTTAATCTACTTCATGTCATTAGCCATGGTTCCCACAGATCTCCTGACAGTGCTCTAATACCAAATGTTTCAAAATGGATTTGCAACTAAGAGAAAATCAATGAAACAGTAAATTAGGCTTAAGAAGAAGAAATAAAAGAAATAAATTCATAAAAGAAAAACTAGATTAACTGATTGTATTCCAATGAATTATCTCATAATGTGGTGACAAGTACAAATATAGGTCTAGACACGCCTCTCCACTCAGAAGTCATGACACAACCGTACTATCCTAACTGCTCCAAAATAAGGACTTTAATGCAATAAATAAAAACTACAACTGGACTAAATTTTAAAATGCCCTTCTTGCGTAACTAACTTCTTCATGAGTTGTTAAGTACCACTGCATCAACTCAGTGTACAACCACTTCACTATCAACAACATCTAAATTGCAACATCTCTTAATAAATAAGGTTGACGGCAAGGAAATAGTATGAATTTGCACCACTTTTGAAGAAAATTAGAAACGAAAATGTGAAATGGATAGACCACACCTTTAAGGAACTATCTGGAAGCCTCACGGGTACATGGTTCGTGCCTTGCATGGTTAATGTATGATTTGAAGATGAAAGCAACTAGGCATCGTCGGTTTCGAGGAAGATTTGGGGTGGTTCGAGTTGCTTTTACTAAAGAAAAAGTAGTGGGATGCGGGCGCGTATAGGAGTTTTGTGTGTTCTATGTGTTGCGCGTGAGGTCTAGATGTTAAGGAAAATATGTGAATAATTAAGGGGGATTTTCACATATAGCCACTTAAAAATAGATTAATTATGCTCCATAGCTATAGTTTACTAATTACTACTCGTATGTACATGTTATAGAGAGAAGAGTGGCGAGTGAGATTGGGAGAAAGAGGAGAGAGGCGGGCAAGAGAGGGAAAAGAGTGGAGATATGCAAATTGTGTATGTATATCTGTCAAAATAATTGTATATATGTAACTAGTATAAATATGCATTTGTATATCTCACAAGTGAGATTGGGTGAGGGAAGAGAGAGGTGAGCGAGATTGGGAGAGGGAGGAAAGAGGTGAGCGAGATTGGGAGATGGAGGAAAGCGGCGAGCGAGAGAGGGCAATAATTTGTATATTTCGCGGGTATGTTTGTATAATTCATGTGTTTTTGTATAATTGAGTAATACAAAGTCTGGATTATAAAAATATGATAAAACTCGAAATAATGAATTGATACAAACATAAACATTTGAACTTTAAACAGTTATACAAATTATATTACATAAATTACATTATATAAATTATCTTATACAAAATCTAAAAACTACACGTTTATACAAAGAGAAAAGACATAAAGTGACACCCGAACTTGTCCATAATTTTCAAGAAGACACCTTAACTATGGGGGCATCCTATTATCCCACTAAACAATCTTGAACTGATATTATTACACCATATTTTGTTCACCTGACATAGAGAGGGTGTGCACTCTCTCAAAGAGAGTGAGGAACCTAAAATAACTAATGTAATTTTATTTTTACAAGTATTTTATTATAAAATATATTTCTTATTTTTCTTTTTATTTTAACTTTTTATCCTTTTTATTTTTTCTCTTTCTTTCTTCTTTCTTCTTAAAAAATTCATTGTCATCTCCATTGAAGCTTCTCACTTTCAATGTCACCATATTTACCACATAAGACCTTCCTTTTTTTTACTACTATTAGTTTTACTCTCTTTAATTTTAAAATTTTATCTAAATATTTTCTTACATTTCGAACAATTTGATAAATCCATTAGATTTCAAGATGATTAGAAAGTATCATATAGTTTTTTTTATCCGATTTCAATTACGTTCTTTTAATTTTTGGGGAATTCATTGATTCTTTTAAAATTATCATTTCTTAATTTGAAGTTATATGAAAATGAGTAATTGATGATTCCTTCAAATTTTTAAATTTTCTTAGAAAAATAATTAGTTTTGTTATCAATAATTTAATAAAGTCTGGAAAATAGTATGAATTTTTTTTCATAAAAAAATCACTGGAACTCTGATTGGAGAAGAAGAAGAAAAAGAAAAGAAAAATGCATAAGTACCCCCCAACCTATGCCCGAAATCTCAGAGACACACTTATACTATACTAAAATCCTATTACCCCCTCCCCCCCAAACTTATTTTATAAATAATTTTATACCCCCTTTCGACCTACATGACACTATCTTCTGGGCTCCGCGCGTGTTGATAATTTTTTCAAGTTATTTGGTTGATAGTGCCATGTAGGCCAAAAAGGGGTAGAAAATTATTTATAAAATAAGTTCGGGGGGTAATAGGACCTTAGTATAGTATAAGTGTGTCTCTGAGATTTCAGGCTTAGGTTGGGAGGGGGGGGGGTACTTATGCATTTTCTCAAAAAAATGAGAGAGGGATTGGTGTGTGAACACACTTGCTTCTTAAAATCTAGGGCTGATTGAAGAATGATATAATAATGTCTGTTCAAAATTGTTTAGTGGGGTAATAGGACGGTTACAAAGTTAATGTGTCTTTTTAAAAATTCGGGACAACTTCAGTGGTGATAAAACTGTAAAATCAAAGGAAATCATCATCATACAAATACAAACCGTTGTATACAAATACCAATCAAACGAAGAATTGTTAGTTGTGAATTATACAAATGTGTCTAATTATGCAAACTCGAAGTCAGCCCACGTAATTAATGGTTAATATTAGTCGCGAGTGATAATTATAACAAACTATAGCTATGATGACTAATTACGTAGTATAAACTTACTTAACCGCGTAATTTTCCAAATAATTAAAGGTGTGGGCTTGGTTATTAAAAAAATGGGCCTCAAATTGGGTCTGAAGAGAGAATAAGAGGACTTGGCCTCTTTGGCCAAAGTTTCACCAAACTTGAATTGATTTTAATTAAGGGAAAACTACCTAACTAGACATACTTCACTACCATATATACTTAATTTACCTCTAGTTTAAAATAATTACACGTAATACCACTTTTAATATTTATACCATATATTTTAAAAGATTTAATCAGTTACATAAATCCCTTAAATATGATATTAAATAGTTATCTTAAAATTTAAACTCCTTAATTAATGGTCAATTAGCAATTCAAAATGTTTCTCTACCAACGATTCAGAAGACATTTTATGCAATACAAAATTTGTCTTCCATAATCATAAAATAGAAGTACAAAAGAAAAAGTGGTTTTCAGTAAGAGAGCCTCCCTTTAGCAGCAAGATTGATGGAGTAAAATTCAATTCTTATCCCTCTGCACAAATTGGGAGTTCTTTGCATCCTCCTTAGTGAAGCCGAGGGACATCTTAAGGATGATAGTGTCGGTGAGGGAAAAACCAATCAGGAACGTCCAGTTGCAGCTCCATTCCCAACGGAAAAAGATCGACCAAAGATCGAATGTGTTATCTCTCAACTTTTGGTTGAATTTTCTTCGATAGTCTTTGTATAACGGGGACAATATTAGATACATATAACAAATAATGAAGGCGGAACTCATAAACAAGTCCCTAAACTTGTTGGGATTTTCCCCTCAGGTACCTCAACTATGCCATTTTCCTATTGAATCCTTGAACCACCCATAATTTGTTCCTTTTAAACACTGTGGGTTGATGTGGCACAAAATGTGATCTCACGTTGCTTGAGCGCGTGAAGACGTTTTGAAGGCGCTGATGTGGATCCCTGAACCACCCACCAACGCTCTTCTTCCCCTTTTAACCCTAATTTCTCCCCATTTTCTCTTATTTCTCCTATTTTCTTTCTCTTCATCATTAAGTTGAAGTTGCTCATCAGATTATATGTAACGACCCATTTGGTCTTTTTGAGTACTAGAACTTTTTATTTCATAAAATACTTTCCGATAGATTCTAACTGGGCATTTTGGACTACTTGTAACTACAATTATAGAATTAGTAGGGTAGTTTTAATAATTAATTTAGGTGGTGGTTAATGAACTAAGTCCATAATTTATTTAATTAAATTACGATATGACCCATGGATAGGAATAAATTAGAGGGTTTAGTATTTATTTAATTATTAGTTGATAATTATTTACCCTAAATAATTAAAAGAAGAGACAAGAGGACTTGCAACCGAGCGAATCTCTACTTGCGGCGGTAGAGAAGAACCAGCGCATCAGGTAAAGAATCAACCAAATTTTAACCCTCGTGTATTTTATATATATGAACATAGATTGTAGGATTAATTATTTAATAATGGGAATGATCATTAGCAGTATTGGACAGATTTTAAGGGAACGAATACATGGTTGTTTTGGTTTATGTATGTTGTTCTCCAATTCAAGTTACTGATTGTAACTTAGTGGTACTTTTATATTGTATTGTTATAAGAGTATTATATTGTAAATTATTATTGTGATTTGAAGGGTACCATATGTGTATATATTTTATTTATATATGTGAGTGCTTTCTTCAACAGTAGGATTTGAACGTGGGTTCAGAGGTTGAAACCAGTGGCCTCAACTTTGATTATTGATTATTATTATTATTATAATATTATAAAGTGGAAGTGTGCATATGTATAATATTTTCTAGTAGATGAATGTTGAGAGAAAAGTTAGGCTGGTTTGACCAATGGAAAAAGAATAAGGCTAAGGATGCACCAATTTTGAGTTGGGCTATTTTTGAGAGTACTTTCATGGGGAGTTTCTTTCCCCGTGAGCTAAGAGAACCAGGGGTACACAAATTCCTTACCCTTAAGCAGGTTTCTATTAGCATTCTTGAGTATAGTTTGAAGTTCACCCAACTTTCACGCTATGCTCCGGAGATGGTTGCTGACATGAGAAGCTGGATGAGTTTGTTTGTTGCTGAGTTGTTTCGTCTGTCAAGTAAGGAAGGTAAGGCAGCTATGCTGATTGGGGATATGGACATAGCAAGGCTAATGATCCATGTGTAACAGGTTGAGGAGGAAAACCTGAGGGCTAAGACATCGGGGAACGAGTCCGGGCAACAAAAGAGTAATGCGAACCAGTCTTCTTTCCAATAGAAACAAAAGGGACCTACTCCATCATCTTCTAGTGCACCTGCACCAAGAAACATAGGTGAGTTCCAGATCAGAATTCCCAGAATTTCAGAGCTAGACTTGCACATTCTCAAGGTAGTATGGCACAATAGGGTACTAAGCCTTCTGCATGTACTAAGTGTGGTAGGAGCCACTCAGGGATGTGTCGTGATGGATCCATTGGTTGCTTCAAGTGTGGTCAGAATGGTCATTTTATGAGAGAGTATCCTAAGAACAGGCAGGGTAATGGTAATGGGGGCACTAGAGCCCAGTCTTCTTCAGTTGCTCCACCAGACAGAGCTGCATCTAGAGGAGCTACTTCAGGGGCTGGTGGGGGAGCAAACCGTCTTTATGCTATCACTAGTCGCCAAGAAAAAGAGGAAACGCCAGATGTTGTCACTGGTATGATCCAAGTCTTTAACTTTGATGTTTATTCTTTGCTAGATCCAGGAGCGAGTTTATCATTTGTAACTCCATATGTTGCAATGAATTTTGATGTTCTCCTGAGCAACTTCTTGAGCCCTTCAGTGTTTCTACACATATTAGTGAGTCTATTCTAGCTGAGAGAGTCTATCGTGATCGTACAATTTTCGTCAATCACAAGAGTACCATGGTTGACTTAGTTGAGTTATATATGGTAGATTTTGATGTCATCCTAGGTATGGACTGACGTCATGCCTGTTATGCATCGATAGATTGTAGAACTCGAGTAGTCAAGTTCCAGTTTCCCAGTGAACCATTTATAGAGTGGAAGAGTAGTTCAATAGTGCCTAAGGGTCATTTTATTTTGTACCTTAAGGTGAGAAAGTTAGTTTCCAAGGGGTGTCTATCACTTAGTCTGAGTGAATGACTCTAGTGTTGAGATAACTCCTATTTAGTCAGTTCCAGTAGTAAAAGAGTTTCCAGAAGTCTTTCCAGATGTTCTTCTCGGAGTTCCTCTTGAAAGAGAAATAGACTTCGATATAAATATTCTTCCAGATACTCGTGCTATTCGTCCATATAGAATGGTACCAACAGAGTTGAAAGAGTTAAATAAGCAGTTGCAAGATCTCCTAGATAAAGGTTTTATTCGACCAAGTGTCTCACCTTGGGGTGCTCCGGTCTTATTTGTGAGAAAGAAGGATGGTTCCCTTAGGATGTGTATATATTATTGTTAGTTGAACAAGGTTACTATCAAGAATAAGTCTCCTCTTACGAGAATTGATGATCTCTTCGATCAACTTTAGGGTGACACTTGTTTCTTTAAGATAGACCTCATATCGGGCTATCATTAGTTAAGAGTAAGGGAATGTGATATTCCAAAGACAGCATTCAGGACCCGTTATGTTCATTATGAGTTTCTAGTCATGTCGTTCGTTTTAACTAATGCACCTGTAACATTTATGGACCTTATGAATAGAGTATTCAAGACTTATTTAGATATGTTTGTTATCGTATTCATTGATGACATACTAATCTATTCGAGGAATGAGGAAGATCATGCTAGTCATCTCAGGGTAGTTCTCCAAAGTTTAAAGGATAAGGAGTTATATGCTAAGTTTCTAAATGTGAATTTTGGCTTGAGTCTGTGGCGTTCTTAGGCCACATTGTTTCCGGTGATGGAATTAAAGTTGATACTAAAAAATTAGAGGTAGTGCAAAATTGGCCTAGACCCACTTCTCCAACTTATATTAGGAATTTCTTGGGATTGACTGGTTATTATAGAACGTTCATTGAGGGATTTTCATCAATTTCATCTCCTTTGACTAAGTTGACCCAGAAAATAGTGAAGTTTCAATGGTCTAAAGCTTATGAGAAAAGCTTTCAAGAATTGAAAAAGAGGTTGACTACTACCCAGTATTGACCTTACCAGAAGGTACGCAAGACTTTGTTGTATATTGTGATGCGTCCAGAGTAGGTTTAGGTTGTGTGTTAATGTAGAATGACAAATTTATAGCTTATGCCTCCAAAAAACTTAAGGTTCACGAGAGGAATTACCCAACTCATGATTTAGAATTGGCTGCCGTAGTATTTGCTTTGAAAATATGGCGTCATTATCTTTATGGAGTTCATGTAAATGTGTTCACTGATCACAAGAGCTTGCTGCATGTGTTTAGTCAGAACGATCTTAATCTCATACAAATAAGGTGGTTAGAGTTACTCAAGGATTATGACATGAGTATTCTTTATCACCCAGGTAAGGCTAATGTTGTTGCTGATGCTTTGAGTAGATTGTCTATGGGTAGTACCACCCATTTTGAGGAAGATAAGAAAGAGTTAGTAAAAGATGTGCATTGAATTGCACGATTAGGAGTTCGATTAATGGATTCCACAGAAGGAGGAGTAGTGGTGATGAATGGGGCTGAATCATCATTGGTGTCAGAAGTGAAAAAGAAACAAGACCAAGATCCTATTTTTCTTGAATTAAAGGCAAATGTTCATAAGCAAAAAGTAATGGCTTTTGAACAAGGGAAATATGATGTATTGAGGTATCAAGGTAGATTGTGTGTACCAAGGGTGGATGAACTCCAAGAAAGGATCATGGAGGAAGCTTATAGCTCCAGATATTCTATCCATCCGGGTTCCACAAAGATGTATCGTGACTTGAGAGAAGTATATTGGTGGAATAGTATGAAGAAGAGTATTGCTGAGTTCGTTGTTAAATTCCCGAATTATCAGCAAGTTAAAGTAGAGCAACCAAAGGCCCGGTGGTATGGCTCAGAATACAGAACTACCGGAATGGAAGTGGGTGTTGATCAATATGGATTTCATCACAGGTTTACCAAGGTCTCGCAGGCAGCATGATTCTATTTGGGTGATTGTTGATCTAATCACTAAATCAACTCACTTTTTGCCGGTAAAGACTACCCATTCAACAAAAGATTATGCTAAGTTGTATATTCAAGAGGTATTCAGACTTCATGGGGTTCCAATATCGATTATTTCAGATAGAGGTGCACATTTTACTGCACATTTTCGGAAGTCATTCCAAAAAGGCTTGGGTTCAAAGGTGAACTTGAGTGCTTCTTTTCATCCTCAGACAAATGGTCAAGCAGAGCACAGTTTTCAGACCTTAGAATATATGTTGAGAGCTTGTGTGATTGATTTCAAAGGTAATTGGGATGATCACCTACCTCTCATTGATTTTGCTTACTATAATAGTCACCATTCTAGCATCCAAATGGCTCCTTATGAAGTTCTTTATGGGAGAAGATGCAGCTCTCCTATTGGATGGTTTGAAGTTGGTGAAGCTGGGTTGATAGGACCAGACTTAGTTCATCAAACTATGGAGAAAGTGAAGGTTATTGAAGAGCGGTTGAAAACAGTGCAGAGTCGTCATAAATCCTATACAGATGTTAGGGGAAGAGACTTACAGTTCAAAGTAGATGATTGGGTTTACTTGAAAGTTTCACCCATGAAAGGTGTTATGAGATTTGGCAAGAAGGGGAAACTTAGTCACCCGTATATTGGTCCTTATAGAATATCCAAGGGGATTGGCAATGTAGCTTATGAGTTAGAGCTACCATAAGAGTTAGCAGCGGTTCATTCGGTATTCCATATTTCTATGTTGAAGAATTGCATGGGTGATCCTTCACTTATCATACCTACTGAAGATATTGGTATCAAGGATAGCTTATCTTATGAGGAGACTCCTGTTCAGATTCTAGACCGCCAAGTTTGCAAGTTGAGGACGAAAATGGTAGCATCAATCAAAGTCCTATGGAGAAATCAGTTTGTTGAGGAAACTACTTGGGAAACTGAAGAGGATATGAAGAAGAGATACCCACATCTCTTCGAATATGGAGAAGCTCCCAATTAAGGTAGTAATCCTTTTCTTGGCATTTATTTTAAGTTGGCATGTTGTATTTACATTTTGCTTGTTGGGTGTTTGAGCTAGATGTTAGATGTTACACCCTTAGCCTACTAAGAGTAATATCATTCGAGGATGAATTTTTCCAATGGGGAGATATTGTAACACCCAGTTATTTGAAAGAACAAGAATTAGAAAGAAACTGTTTTTGGAAATAATCAAATTTGAAAAGTTTGACAAAGTTCAGCGAAGTTTGAGTTTTATGTCAACTTCAAACGACCATAAATCCTATATCAGGATAAGTTAGGTTTGCTAAAATACACCATAGGAAATATATTTTAATTATCTTTCCAACGCCATCGATTTTGGCCATTTATGAATTCGTATGAGGGAGATATGACCATTTAAAGTTGGGCTGTCTAGATAATGAAAGTCAAAACCGGATTTTAGAAGGGTACTTTGGTCTTTTCACTATCCTATTATTTAATTTAGTTTTTGGTAATTAAGTTGGGGTCTAAACTGATTTGGTTCAGTTTATGCTTCATCAAAAAGAGTTGGGGTTTTGAGAGGAGAGAAAAGAGGAGAAGAGGCAAAAAATCGTCAAGTTCTTGAAGCCAGGCTTGTGGATTTCATCAAGGGGTGATCCCTACGAGATATGTGAGATTACATAGTGTTGGGTTTGTCTACCCATGCACCATTCATGATTTATTTCAACAAATTTACGTTCTTGAAAGTATAGAATTTGAGTTCTTGATGGATTTCTTTGAAGTTTCTATTGGGTTCTTGATTGTTGAAGTTGTCGAGAAGTTCTTGATCTAAATTCATTAAATTAGGTGTCGTTTTGAGTAGATTCTTGCATAATTTGATCATGCATTCGAATCTAAGTGTTTGGGGAAAGAACCAATTGTATCTAGAGGGTTTAGAGTTGAAAACCGACCAAGAGAATTCGTCAAAAAAACTGGGGAAAAGGGGTGGGGTGCCGCGCTACTCAGAGCGCCCTACACAGGCGCCTGCAGTTTGGCTTCTGGGGGGCCGCGCCAGCCAGTGTGCCCCAACCCAGTGCCTGTAGTTTTGGGTCTGGCGCCCTGCGCCACTCAGAGCGCCAGGACGCCATGTCTTCTATCCTTTCCCACTTCTTTCCGCTTGAGTTCCCAAGCAATATACCTAAGTTTTCTAGTTGATTTATACACTCTATGGTACGTCTAAACATCATCAAAAAATCCATAAACATGAGATCATGAACCTTGAATCCATAATTCAATTCAAGAAAAGTTAAGGGTCAAGTCAAGAGAAGTTCATAGAGTCTTCCAAAAGTCTTTCACAAACGTTTTAAGTTTGTTTTAAGACTTAAATTTTCAGTTGAGTAAAGAGTAAATATTGAAGTTCATTTCCTTCAAAAGAGTATATCGGGACTATGTATTCCCAAAGAGTAAATGTTTTCACATTTAAATAAGAAAGGAAACTTTGATTTCCAAAAGAGACTTTGAGCTTGTTTTTGAGAAAAGGGTAAATGCTTTCATAATTGAGCAAGAGAGGAAACTTTAATTTCCAAGAGAGCCTTTGAGCTAAGTTTTGAGTAATAATCTCAAACCATAGAAAGAAGTTATGTTTTTTAGCATATGAGCTAGTATCTTTTGGGAGTAGTAGTGAGCACCGATATCGGGGAGAGTTCAGACAACTCCCAGCCACCATAAACCATGAGGCCATCATGTGTTGAAAAGGGTCATACTTTTTAGATGACTCCTTAGTGCTTTTTAGCATAGACTACTGGATCCACATAGTAGTTAGATTCTATGCCCTTGGAAAGGTATAGGACGGCCCTGGCAGCGTGAGGCAAAACGTCGTATCATCACATATCTCTTAAGTGATGGTTGTCGGTTAGAGAAACTCCCACAAAAGTATTTTGTATTCTTTTATACATTGAGTTATTATTGTATTTCTAAATACACAGAGTTGTTATCCATGTTTTAAAAGCTTTTCTAAATATTGAATTTACATTATTACTTTATATTGAAATGAGTTAAGTTGAGTTGAGTTGAGCCTAGGTATGTTATTTCAGTTCCATTCAAGCTTATGTCTTGTTTTAGCTTTCCCCCCGCATGCTCGTACATTCAATGTACTGATGCCAGCGGGCCTGCATCATAATATGATGCAGATACAGGTAACCAGGATCAACATCCAGCGCTTCGATGATCTAGTTGAGCATTCATAGTCTTATGGTGAGCCTCCTTGCTTTCAAAAGACCCCTATTTATATTGCTTTAGTAGTTTTCAGGTTTAGGATGATCGGGGGTCTTGTCCCGGCATCCCTCCTAGTTTAGAGGCTTCATAGATAGTTAGTAGTTCATTTGTCTTTACATTGTTATTGCTTATGTTAAGACTTGAGTTGCCATATTGGCTAAGTTGAATGTTTTATCTTTAGATGTTCTAAGTTATCTTTTAAACATTTGAGTAAAGATGCATTGA
>JAJONZ010009476.1:0-27098 GCA_029582445.1 Solanum paucissectum | reverse complement strand
GGTTTTTTTTTTTTTTTTTTTTTTTAGGGCTTAGGGTTTAGAGTTTAGGGTTTAGGGTTTAGGGTTTATGGTTTAGGTCTTAGGGTTTAGGGTTTAGGGATTAGGGTTTATGCTTTAAGGTTTAGGGTCTAGGGTTTTGGGTTTTGGGTTTAGGGTTTAGGGTTTAGAGGTTATGGTTTAGGGTTTAGAGTTTAGGGTTTAAGGTTAGGGTTTAAGGTTTAGGGTTTAGGGTTTAAGGTTTAGGGTTTAGGGTTTAGGGTTTAGGGTTTAGGGTTTAAAGGTTATGGTTTAGGGTTTAGGGCTTGTAATTTAGGATTTCTTATTTTGGGTTTAGGATTTAGGTTTTGGGTTTAGGGTTTAGGGTTTAGAGTTTTTTGTTTAAGATTTAGGGTTTAGGGTTCATGGTTTAGCGTTTAGGTTCAGGGTTTAGGATTAATGGTTTAGGGCTAGGGTTTAGGGTTTAGTGTTTAGGGTTTAGGGTTTTAAGTGTAGGATTTAATGTTTAGGGTTTATAGTTTAGCATTTAGGTTTTAGGGTTTTGGGTTTAAGGTTAAGGTTTAGGGTTTTGGGTTTGGGGTTAGGGTTTAGGGTTTAGGGTGTAGGGTTTAGGGTTTAGAGTGTAGGATATAGGATTTAGGGTTTAAGGTTTATGGTTTAGGGTTTAGGGTTTTGGGTTTATGATACGGGATTTAGAATTAAGGGTTTAGGGTTTAGGGTTTAGGGTTTAGGGTTTATGGTTTAGGGTTTAGGGTTTAGGGTTTTGGGTTTAGAGTTTAGGGTTTTAGGGATTAGAGTTTGGGATTTAGTGTTTAGAGTTTAGGTTTTAGGGTTAAGGTTTAGTGTTTAGGGTTTAAGGTTAAGGGTTTTGGGTTTAGAGTTTAGGGTTTAGGGTTTAGGGTTAAGGATTTAGGGTTTAGAGTTTAGAGTTTAGGGTTTAGGGTTTAGGGTTTGGAGTTTAGGATTTAGGGTTTAGGGTTTAGAGTTTTGACTTTATTATTTAGGGTTTAGGGTTCATGATTTAGGTTTTAGGTTTAGGGTTTAGGATTGAATGTTTAGGGCTAGGGTTTAGTGTTTAGTGTTTAGGGTTTAGTGTTTAGGGTTTAAGGTTAGGGTTTAGGGTTTAGGGTTAAGGTTTAGGGTTTATAGTTTAGGGTTTAGGGTTAGGGTTAGAGTTTAGAGTTTAAGATTTAGGATTTAGGGTTTAAGGTTTATGGTTTAGGGTTTATGGTTTAGGATTTAGGGTTTAAAATTTAGGGTTTAGGGTTAGAGTTTAGGGTTTAGGGTTTAGGGTTTAGGGTTTAGGGATTAGAGTTTAGGATATAGTGTTTTGGGTTTAAAGGGGTTTCGAGTTTAGGATTTAGGGTTTAGGGTTTAGGTTTTATGGTTTAGAGTTTGGATTTAGTGTTTAGTATTTAGGTTTGGGGTTCAGAATTAGGGTTTAGGGTTAGGAGTTTTGGATATAGGGTTTACGGTTTACGGTTTAGGGTTTAAAGTTTATAGTTTAGGGTTTGGGAATTAGGGTTTTGGGTTTAGGGTTTACGGTTTAGGTTTATAGTTTAGGATTAATGGTTTAGGGTTAGGTTTTAGGTTTTAGGGTTTAGGGTTTAGGGTTTAGCATTTAGGGTTTAGGGTTTAGGGTTTAGGGCTTAGGATGTAGGGTTAGGGTTTAGGGTTTAGGGTTTAGGATTTAGGTTTTAGTGTTAATGGTTTTTGACGTAGGGTTTATGGTTAGGGTTTAGGGTTTAGGGTTTAGCCTTTTTTTAATTTATTTATTTGAACGACCCTTGGGTGGGGTCAGGGGCTTAGCAACACCTCCAGGCCTTAGCATAGATAAAATGCAAAAAATACAAGGAGGGGTACATAAACCTAACCTCTGATCCTATGGTGGTTCAGGAGCCGACTTACCTACTAAGGTTAGTCAACTCATCCCTATACTAGAAAGGTAAACCTAGAGCTAACCACCTAAGGAGATGACTCCTCTCAATACAAAGATACTAGGAAAACCTAAATAAGGGAGACTCTCCCCTTACATAGGAAAGACTAAAGGAAAAGAAACTATTCAAAACAACTATTCCAAACTAAGACATAATCCAGTTGAAAAGGATATTGATAAAAAACACAAGGGAGTAAAGTCAGGGTTTTGTTTTAATCCTTTTCAACTTTTTCCTTCTGAAACTTTGATCTCCCATTTTCTCCAGAATATAACTACTTCTTGCTGCCTTAGGTAACTGGTTGTGAGTATAATAGTGTTGAATGATATCCTGTCTGTGACTTTGTTTGGAGAGGAAGTCTGCAGTACTGTTGGCCTCTCTGTATGTATGTACACATTGGAAAAATTCACATTGATTAACAAGGTTTTGGAGCTCCTGCACAAACCTTTGAATCCTCCAAGAGGGAGTAGAAATCTGCAATAACCACCTAGTTATGAGTTCTAAATCCACTTTGAGAAGAATGTTTTTGTATCCATGTTGAATGCACCAATTTAGACCATAGCTGGCTGCCTGGACTTCTGCCTGGTTCTTGGTCCCTTCACCTAGAGGTATAGCAAATGCATAAATAATATCTCCATGTTCATCTCTCAGAATGCCCCCCCCCCCTTCCAATCTTCCCGGGATTGTGCAAGGCACTACCATCAGTATTAAGTTTGTATCTATTAGGAGAAGGTGTTTTCCATATTACAGTAGTGATTTTAAAATCATGTTTACAACTTTCAATTATGTCGACCACTTCTGGCCACTGTATAGGCCATTGAATGTATGGAAAAACAGAGTTGAGCAGCTGGAGGATGTCCTTGAGGACCATGAATTTGACTATGTTGATGCTGGATTTCTTGTCCCCATACTTTGCTGAACATCTATTCTTCCATAGGTTCCAGCAGACTACTATGGGAAGTGTCTGTATAAGGGTCTTGTGAACTTCATTTTTTCCTTGGATATCACACCAATTCAATAAGCAGCTGGTCAATGAGGATTGTTGGAAGTTAACACCAAAGTACTTGAGAAGAATCTTCAGATATGAGTTGCAAAATGTCCTTGATTGAAGATGTGATGCACATCATCCCACCCTTGTTTAATACAACAGACACACTTCACTGGCTCCACCCCAAATGCTGCCAGATTTTCAGTGGTTGGTAGTTTATTTCTTAATGCTCTCCTTAGGAGAAAGGACATCTTGAAGGGAATGTTCTTATGCCAAATCTGGGGGTAGATCACTTCTGTATTTTTCCTATGTCTGCAAATTTCCCAGGCTGAAGCACATGATAAAATTCCAGCATCATTAGGCTTCCAAACTACAGTGTCTTTCACTCCTTGTTGGTATTGAAAGTTAGTTCTCAAAATGTGAGAAATGAACAGTAGTGGAACTTGTTGTCTCAGCTTCCTTTCATTCAATTTTCCATTGACAAGAAAGTGAGCAATAGTGGCATTGTTAACGTTGGAAATACTAGTGGTATAATTAGCTAGAGCACCCCTCCCTAACCAATCATCCCACCAGAAGGAGCAGCTTCCAGAGTTAATTTTCCAGGTGTTATGCTCCTCCACTTTGTGCTTTCTTTTCATCATATATTTCCACACTAGAGATTGACCAGTATCCACCTTCTTTGCAACTGGGTTGGCTCTTTGACAATATTTTGCTTTTAGGAACTGACCCCATAATGAAGATTTAACCTTGATATTCCACCATTGCTTATATTGTAGAGAAGTACATATATATGTGAGCTTTATGATCCCCACACCTCCTTCTGTACAAGGTAAGCTCATGGTTTCAAGTGATGCCCAATGATATTTCCTTTTGTCATGTTCTCTCCCCCAGAAAAATGTGCAATAATAGACTCTATGTATTTGATAGTAGTACTGGGAGGTGAGATTGCAGCCATTGTGTTGACTGCAAAGCATGCTTGACTAGAGTGATTTTGCCTCCAAAGCTGAGTAATCTTGCCTGCCATCCACAGATCTTTTTGGAGACTTTCTTTACTAATTGTGAGTAATAAATGATCCTTTGTCTACCAATATAAAGAGGACATCACAGGTAGGTGAGTGGACTGTCCTTCTGAGAAAAACCAGTGACCTCCTGTATGTTATTGATGATATCTTGGAAGGTGTTGACTGGAACCATAAAGTGGCTCTTCTCTTTGTTAATAAGTTGTTCTGAAGTATGTTCATATTCCTCCAAAATGTTCATGATGAGCTTCATAGAGTGGTTATCAGTTGAAGTAAAGATAATCACATCATCTGCAAAACTTAAATGGTTGATCTGGTGACCTTTGGGCTCCATGTTGAATCCTCTCTACATTGGATTCTGTTGAATAAGGTTAAGCATTCTTGAAAGAACCTCCGCACATAAAATAAATAGGGCCGGAGATAAAGGATCACCTTGCTTAAGGCCTCTAGTTGAATGAAAAAAACCATGTATGTGGCCATTAATAATGATTGAATACCAATTGTTGCTTGTGATTCTCCACACCATGTCAATGAAGAACTCACCAAAGCCAAATCTCCTCAACACCAAACAAGTAAATGACCAAGACACTCTGTCATATGCCTTGGTCATGTCTAGTTTGATCACAACATTTTCTCCCACTTTGGGACTTTTAATGCCATGGGTGATTTCTTGTGCAAGCATGATGTTTTATGTAATGCTCCTCCCCTTTACAAACCCTGATTGATTATCTGAGATGAGTACTGGAATAATATTAGCCAATCTCATACTTACAAGTTTGGAAATGATCTTATTTGAGAAGTTGCTGAGACTGATATGCCTGAGGTCAATGAATCTGGTAGGCTATTCTGTTTTGGGAAGCAAAACTAAGCATGCATGTGACATAAACTTAGGCATATTGTGGCGAAAAAAAAAGGACTGTACAGCTGCTAACAAATCTTCTTTAATGATATTCCAGCATGCTTGATAGAATTTGCCCCTATACCATTTGGACCTGGTGCTGAATTTGGGTTCATAGCAAAAACCACCCGTCTTAGTTCCTCCAATGTAGGCATTTCCTGCAGCTTCTGATTCTGTTCAGGAGTAACTAAGGTAGGTAAGTGTTGAATAATTCTTTAATCTATTCTGCAATTCTTACCAGTAAACATCCTCTGAAAATATTCACAAGTTGCTTGTGCAATCTAATCATCACCTTGTATCCAAACATCATTGTCAGTACAGATTTTATGCAGAAATAATCTTCTTCTTGTTCCCCTCATCAAAGCATGGAAGTATTTGGTGTTGGCATCCCCTTCCTTATACCATTGAAGTTGAGTTTTTTGTTTGAGCATAGATTCCTCTAGTTTCAGATATCTAAAATAGTTGGCATTCATGAGATGTAGCTGCTTTCTAAGATCTTCAGTGTTATTTGTAAGAAGTTCCTCCTCAGTTTTCCTGATATTCTCTTCAAACTCCTTCACTTTAGCATATATATCTCCATACTCTTTCTTTGACCAGTTACTGAGGGTGGAGATTAACCTCTTCATTTTCTGATGCAGTTGCCACATAGGGTTACCAGTGACCTCCCTATCCCAACAATGTTGAACAGTCTCCATAAACTTATCATTGTCGACCCAACAATGTAAGAACTTGAAATATTTGGTATGTTTTTCATTATTTCTAGCTACTTCCATCAATAGGGGGCAGTGATCAAAGTCAACTGAGGATAGGTGTTCAATAGTAGTTTGAGGCATAACCTCTAGCCATTTATCATTAACCATAGACCTATCTAGCCTCTTCCAAACTATAGCATGTGCAGTCCTTTGATTACACCATGTGAAAGGAAGCCCTGTATATCCCAGATCAATCAGACCACAAGCTTCAATCACACTGATAAACTCAAAGCTCTTGTTCATGTTGTAAGGCATTCCCCCAAGCTTCTCCTCTATAGTTGTGATAACATTGAAGTCTCCAATGGTACACCAAGGGATATCCACGTTAGCATAGTGCAGTAACATGTCCCACAGAGGCCTTCTCATATGTTCCTTACATTTAGCATAAATAAAGGATACCATGAACCTCTCAGTAAGATCAGTGTGCTGAAATTCTCCTGTGATATACTGCTCACTGTTCTCGTGAATATTACCAGTGATTTCATTAAACCATAGGAGCCATATTTTCCCATTAGAGTTACTGACTGCATGGTCCATATGAAGTTAAATTCTCACCTTATTGAGTGGAAAATTGTCTGCAAAGGGTTCAAGGATGGAAATCATAGATAATTGATGCATCTTCTTGAGTGTTTGAAGTCTTTCCAAAGAACTTTGGGTGTTGATACTCCTAGCATTCCAACAAATGGCCTTAATCATTAAAAACATTTAGATTTGGACCTTGTGATGGGTCAGCTAGAATTAGCAGAAGTACTGATGGTAGCTTGATGTTTGTTTTGTCTGCTTTGCTTCCTACCTCTTGGGGATAGGCCTTGTTGTTCTATAATTTCCTGAACCTCTTCTGGGCATTCATCATGAAAGGTGGAGCCAAAAGCGCGAATTAGATGATTACTAGTTTCTTGTTCCTCCTCATCATATTCCTCTATGGACTGGATTGTCAAGATCCAACTCATCTTCTGAATTCAAAGTCCCATAGTCATCTTATATTGTCCTACCTTTCTTGACCCTGTTTGCAACCTGTTCCTTTGTTTGTTGACCCTTTTCTAGTAAATTTTGTTCCTGCTCATTACTCTTTTGCTGCATCTTTTTTATAGCTTCTCTCTTCTTTTTGCACAACTTTCCTCCTGATTTATTATTGGGCCTGGCTGTCTTCTTTTCTGTTTCAGTGGTTATATCATTCTCTTTCTGAATTTCCTGCTGTCCAGATTTTTTTTCCTTTGATGTAGGGGTAGAAGGGGCTCTAGAGTCAATCCTATAGTCTTTATCCACAACCTCATGCAAAACATGAGTTAGTTCCCTCCCCCCTTTCGATACCCCATCCGTAAATTAGTGTGTATCTCTTGTACCCTCCTTTCCATACCTCCAACAGCTTCCTCAGCAACATTACTAACAACATTATCAAGGGGTTTAGGGGATGGGAGTATAAAGTCAATACATGTGCTTTTGCTGTTTTTGTTACCTGCAGCCTGATCTTTTTGCATAAGTATTATATTTGGAGAGTTTAATAGAGGTGGTTCATTGTCTGACCCTTGTATTGAATGACTTCCTTGCCCTGGTGTCCTGTTGTTGTTCTCCTCCTCAGTATTTTCTATGTCTTGTGTTTCCTGCATTTCTAAGTTAATATATTTATTATGAGTATGAATTGTAGATAGTATATCTGTTGGTGCTGGCTCCTGTTGTGTGTTGTCCTTAGTGATTTTGTGTTGGGGTGAGACAGGTTTCCAAGCAGTCTTGGGGTTGGATTGTTCTTAATTTCTTTTTTGCTTCTTTTTTTGAGTCTGCTAGTGCTCTTCCTGGTCCCTTCTCTCTTGTTCTTGGTGAGTCTGTAGGTGGAGAGTTGGTGCTTGTTGTTGACCTGTAGGATTTTTTTTCCTTGAACTTGCCTTTGAGTCTCATCAAGTCTGTACTCCCTCCTTAGAGCTATTTGTTGTTGAGCTTGTGAACTTGTATTTGTCTCTGGTTTACCACTGTCCTGTACATGAGTGAATATAGTACCTCCTTTCTCTTGCTCACCCTTAGTCTTGTTCTTTTTTTCAGCCTCCATTTATTTCCTCCTTCTGATATCTTCATCCCTTCTCTTGATAGTACAAACATTATCCACATGCCCTTGGTGTTTACAGTACATACACTAATCTGGGATACCTTCATATTGAATTTTTTGCCACCTCCCTTTGTTGGGATCAGAATTTTTAAATCTCACCCATACAGGAGGAGGTCTTTCCTTGGTAAGATCAATTTGGATTTTCACCCTGGCCATACTGCCTCTAGTCTTTTGAGAGGATGGTGAATCAAGATACAGTACCTTGCCAATGAAGCTCAATAATGTTGTCAAGAGGACTTTATTGTAACAATGCCATGGGAGTTCAGGTAATGCTACCCATATAGGAACTATAGGGGTTTCTTCTTAAGGAGTAAAATCAGGAGTCCATGCTTGAATTCTCATTAGTTGACCTTCAATACTCATCCTTTGTTTAGTCCAAACCGTAACATAATCAAACTCATTATCTAGATCAATATACACATGTCTAGAATTATAGTGGGTTATTTTCACTCCCCCAGTTAGCTGTGTCTGAAGGGTAAAACTTTTCCTAATTATCTCCATTTTGGGTATGGTGTTGGTGAATTTACCCACTAAGGTGTGCTTACAGCTTTCAGCCAATTTAACATTATAATCATCCTCCTCTAAGAGCACTGCAAGCAGCCCCTGTCTAGTGGTGTGTATAGGACTATCCAAAATGATAGGAGTTTCATTCTTGGACTGATTATATCTTAAACGAGCAGCAAACGATTGGATAATAGTGAAAGGAGAAGGTTTAGGGATTGTGTCCTGTTTATCATTGTTTTGAGCCTGACCCTACTGTTGACTGTTCGGCTGCTTTACATTTTGTTGAGCTACCTTATTGTTAACCTGATTTTCAACAGTTCTATTCTTCTGAAGATTAAGATCGTACCTAGCATAGTTGTTAGAGATCCTAGGGAAATTGTTCTGATAATCCATGTTAGCTCTGTTGTTGTCATGGTGAAGTCTACTTGCTCCTCCTTGTTGGTTTATATCCTTGTGCTGATCCTTTTGCCCCTCTTTGTCTTTGTGACCCTGATTGCTAGCCTGTTTTGAAAATTCAGCATTTCTACTGATAATTCGTCGCATCAGTGTGAATTGCATTTTTGTTAATTAGCTTACCTGTCTGCACCTCTTTGCCTTTAGTTTGGTGACTTTGGCTTGTTTGTTCATCCATTTGCTGCTGATCATGCCCAGATTTCTCCATTGACTTGTCCTGGTTTGTATCCTGCATTACAGACGAAATAGGAATTGGAGTTATGCTTATTGAATTACCATGAATTCCAAAGGAAAAATTCGATGATTGAGCTTCTTCAGATAAGTTTTCTGAAGCCTGTCTTTTAGTGATCTTATCATTGGTTTGTTGTTCCTTCAGCCTCCTTTTTTTGCATTAAGTTGGCTTCCTCATGCATTGTTCTTGCTCATACTGGAGGAATTACATCCAACTGGTTATTGTGTCCTGCAGAAGAAGCTGAGACTGAACCACTCCTATCAGTGTCTTGAGCATTTCGACTTGTGCCTTTGCTCAAGTTCATCACAGGTTCAGCAATTTGGATGGATTGGTTGTTGGTGGTGTTTCCCCCATCCAAATTGCTTGAAATATCCTAAAGATGAGTATCTAGTGGAGGGGAATGATTCCCGTTCCCAGAGTTTTCATAAACTTTGGCGATCTGAGTTCGATTTTCGCCGGAATTCTCCCCGCCAGCGATTCCACCATCCATTTTGCTTGAAATTTCTATGAGATGAACCTCATCATGAGAGGAGTGATCCCCAGTGGTTGAATTTGCATAAGCTTGGATAGATGTAGCTCGAAACTGAAGGTGCGTTTCTGGCTATTCGTTCACAATTCTCGCTGGAATCGCCTCTCGATTACTGATGATTGGGAAAGTGGAATCAATTGGTTTTTTGCTATGGTGTAGATCGAGACTAGTAGATTCTATATTTCCTCTCACTTTTCCACGAATCAAAGTATTAACTCCTGGGGAAATGATTTCTCGCGTGCCTTCTAACTATTTAACCGAAATCGCAGTGTTGATCACGTCTGTATTTTGCGATTTTGTGGAGTTGTGGGATGAATTAGAGAGAGTGGATGGATGGGTTTTGTTGCTGTCATCCAGGCGCTCTGTTGAGCTTCATCCGGTGGTCTGGGGAACTCTATCGGCGGCTCACGCGCCATTCTGGTAGGGTGAGTATAAGCTAGGATTATAGCCGTTCTTGACTATTATTTTGAGCGCTTTTTTTAGAGTGAGAATTTAGAGAGAGAAAAAATTAGTGAAATGAGGATGCGATGGTGGTTTAGGGTTTAGGGATTAGGGTTTAGGGTTTAGGATTTATCATTTAGGGTTTAGGATTTAGGATTTAGGGTTTGGATTTAGGGTTTAGGGTTTAGAGTTTTGAGTTTAGGATTTAGGTTTAGGGTTTAGCGTTTAGGATTTAGGTTTAGGGTTTAAAGTTTATGGTTTAGAGTTTTGGAAGTAGGGTTTTAGGTTTAGGGTTTACGGTTTAGGTTTAAAGTTTAGTATTAATGGTTTAGGGTTGGGTTTTAGGCTTTACGATTTTGAGTTTAGGGTTTAGGCTTTAGGGTTTAGGGTTATGGTTTAGGGTTTATGGTTTCAAGTTTAGGGTTTAGGATTTAGGGTTTAGGATTTAAGATTTAGGGTTTGGGTTTAGGGTTTAAGGGTTAGGGTTTAGGGTTTTGAGTTTAGGATTTAAGGTTTAGGGTTTAAGGTTAGGGATTTAGGCATAGGGTTTAGGATTAATGGTTTAGGGCTAGGGTTTAGGGTTTAGGGTTTATGATTTAGGGTTTAGGGTTTAGAGTTTAGGAATTAGGGTTCAGGGTGTAGCATTTAGGGTTTAGGATTTAGGTTTTAGACTTTAGGTCTTAGGATTTAGCGTTTAGGTTAGGGTTTTGGGTTTACGTTGTAGGATTTAGGATTTAGGGTTTAGGATTTACAGTTTGGGTTTAGGGTTTAGGATTTAGGGTTTAGGATTTTGAGTTGAGGATTTAGGGTTTAGGGTTTAGGTTTAGGGTTTAGGATTAATGGCTTAGGGCTAGGGTTTAGGGTTTAGATTTTAGCGTTTAGTTTTTATGGTTTAAGGTTTAGGGTTTAGGGTTTAAGGTTTAGGGTTTAGTGTATGAGGTTTATTGTTTAGGATTTATGTTTTAGGGTTTAGAGTTTAGGGTTTAGCATTTAGGGTTTAGGGTTTAAGGTTTAGGGTTTAGTGTTTAGAGTTTTTTTTTTTGTTTGAACAACCCTTGGGAGGGTCAGGGGCTTAGAAACACCCCCAGGACTTATCATAAATAAAAACAAAAGAAATACAAGGTGGGGGACATTAAACAATACCTCCGATCGTATGGTGGTTCATGAGTCTAATTTCCTACTAAGAAAAATCTACTCATCCCCATGATTCTAAGAGGAAACCTAGAACTAAGCACCTATAGAGAGGACTCTTCTCTGTACATAATTCTACAAAACATAAATGAAGGAGTCTCCCCCCTTACAATTAGACCTAAAAACTAGCCAAACAAAACTAGATCCGAAGCCTAAAAGAACAGGATGAGAAACTTCAAGGTGGTTTTTTAATCCTCTTCAACTTTTTCCTCCTGAAGTTGGTCATTCCCATATTTTCCAGAAGGAAACTTCCTTTAGCTTCTACAGGTAGTTGGTTGTGAGTGTAGATATGCTGAGTGATGTTTGATCTGTGACTCTCCTTCGACAGAAAATCTGCTGTTGTATTGACTTCTCTAAAAGTATGCTGGCATTTGAAGAATTCCAGCTGAGTAATAATCTGATGAAGCTGAGTGATGTACTGCTGCAATTTCCAGGGGGGCTTGCTATTGTGATTGAGCCATTTGGTAAGTAGTTTTGAGTCCACTTCCAAGATAACCTTCCTATAACCATGTTGAACACACCAGTCCAATCCATGAGTTGCTGCTTGTGTTTCAGCTTGGTTATTGGTACCAATACCAAGGGGAATTGTGAATGCATATATCATGTTTCCATTGAAGTCCCTCAATATACCCCCTCCTTCTATCTTCCCGGGGTTATGCAATGCACTACCATCCGTATTAAGTTTCAGAAAGGGGCTGGGGGAACTTTGCCATCTGACCGCTATGATCCTGATATCCTTGGAACATTTCTCAACTTCATTGATCAGCTCCTCCCAATTATTAGGCCATGAACAATACGGATAAGTGACCATGAGAAGTTGAAGAGTGTCTTTAAAAATCAGGTACTTCAATCTTGCCATATTAGATTTTTTCTGACCATATTTCGCCGAGCATTTATTCTTACAGAGATTCCAGCAGATTGATATTGGAAGGGTCTGAATAATGAGCTTTTGGACCTCATCTTTTGCTTCCATTCCCCACCATTTCATCAGGAGGTTCTTTAGTGGCCTGGGAGTGTGAAAAATTCCCATCAGGCCTGAGAAAAACTTCCAGCTATGAGCTAAAAAATTGCCTGTAACAAAAATGTGTTCAATATCATCCCATCCTTGTCTAATGCAACAAAAACATGTTGCAGGCTGCACTCTAAAAGAGCTCAACTTGTCGTTGCTAGGGAGTTTGAATTTGAGAGCCCTCCACAGGAGAAAGGAAGCTTTGAATGGAACTTGTTTATGCCAAATAATAGAAAAAAATTTGCACTTGTTCTTCTTACATCTCACCAGGTTCCAGGTAGATGAGCAGGTGAAAGTGCCATTTTCATTTTACTTCCAATAAGCTTTATCAGGAACTCCTGCTTGGTAGTGAATAACAGTGCTAAGCACTTTGGGGACTAACAAAGGTGGGGCATGCATTCTCAAAAAAGTTCCATTCCATTGTCCATTCCTTAGAAAATAAGAGACTTGAATATTATTCAAGCTAGTTATGCCATGACATAAGGGAGCTAGAGGTCCCTCTCCTATCCAGTTGTCCCACCAAAAGTAGGCATTTCCAGAATGTATTCTCCAGCCTATTTCAGCTTCCACCATCTCCCTGTTCCTCAACATGTATCTCCACACCAGTGATTCTCCAGTATCCCCTTTCTTAGCTACTGGATTAGACCTCTGGCAGTACTTGGCTTTGAAAAATTGACCCCATAAAGATTGTTTTGTCCTGAAATTCCACCATTGTTTAATTTGAAGAGAGGTGCAAACATCATTAAGATGCCTCACCCCAATGCCACCCTCCTCATTAGGGAAACTAAGAGATTCCCAAGAAGCCCAATGATATTTTTTCTTGTCTTTGTCCATCCCCCAAAAGAAATCTGCAGTCACTCTTTTGATATACTGCATGGTAGTTCTAGGAGGGGAAATGGTTGCCACAGTATGAATAGGTATAGATTGAAGTACATGTTTAACCAATGTAGCCTTCCCACCAAAACTGAGTGTTCCGGAGTGCCAGCCACTGATCTTTTTGACAACCTTTGCCACAAAATCTGAATAATAAATGATCCTTTGTCCTCCTATGTAGAGAGGGCAGCCAAGGTATGTTATAGGACTTTCTTTTTGAGTGAATCCAGTGGTCTCTTTGACCATATCAATAAGGTGAGGGGGAATGTCTTTGGGGACCATGAAATGACTTTTTCCTTTGTTGATGAGTTGATTTGAAGTATCTTCATAGGCTGACAAGGTCTCCATAATAAGTTGTAGAGACTCTTCTCTTACAGAAGTGAAAATGATAACATCATCTGCAAAGATCAAGTGATTGATTTGAGGCTCTCTGAAATCCATTTGGAACCCATGGTAATGTTGATTATCATACAGGTTGTTGAGCATTCTAGATAACACCTCAGCCCCTAAAATAAATAGGGATGGGGAAAGAGGATCACCCTGCTTGAGACCTCTTGTCGAGTGGAAAAATCCATGCCTAGTTCCATTGACTATAATAGAGAACCAATTATTGCTCATGATCCTCCACACCATGTCAATGAAAATTTCTCCAAATCCCATGTGTCTTAAAACCAAACTGGTAAAGGCCCATGACACTGTGTCATATGACTTTGGCGTGTCCAACTTAATCACCACATTATCTCCTTCCTTAGGTTTTTTAATACCATGAATAATCTCTTGTGCCAGCATGACATTCTCTGAAACACTCCTACCTCTAACAAAACCAGATTGGTTGTTGGAGATAAGATTAGGCAGCATAGGAGCAAGTCTAAGACATAGAATTTTGGAAATGATTTTATTGGTAAAGTTGCTCAAACTTATGGGTCTGAATTCTGAAAAATTATTAGGATGATCTACTTTTGGGAGTAGAACCAAACATGCATGGGAAATGAATTTGGGCATGAAGTAACCATAGAAGAAGGCATGGACAACACTTAGGATATCTTCTTTGATGATGTCCTAGCAGTTCTAAAAAAACTTCCCCCCAAACCCATCCGGACCAGGAGCTGAATTAGGATTCATAGAGAAGACCACATGTTGCAGTTCTTCACTAGTAGGCATTTCTTGGAGAATCATATTTTTCTCAAGAGTGACCATTCTTGGGATATGTTGTAATATCTCCTCATTGATAGGCTGATCAGTTCCTGTGAATATGTTCTTGAAGTGATCACATGGAGCATTAGCTATGTTCTCATCACCTTCCACCCATTCTTCACTTCCTGTACAGACCCTGCGGATAAAAAATTTCCTTCTTCTACCTCTCATAATGGCATGGAAATACTTGGAATTAGTGTCACCATCTTTAAACCACTGAAGTTGAGTCTTCTGTGTGAGGATGGAGGCCTCCAGTTTCAAGTATTTGATGTACCTGGCATTAATCTGGTGTAAGCTTGCTCTATTTTCAGCAGAATTATTAGCAATCAATGCTTCCTCAGCCATTCGAACTCTCTCCTCATGGTCTTTAACAATGCTGAAAATGTCTCCAAAAGTTGTTCTGGACCAGGTACTAAGAGTAGCAATCAACCTCTTCAATTTGTGTTGTAGCCTCCACATAGGATTACATTCTACTTCCCTATCCCAGCAGGCTTTAACCACATTTTAAAACTCCTCATGTTCAGTCCAGCAGTGCAAGAACTTGAAATATTTGATGGGTTGCTTCTCTTTATCTACAATCTCCATCAATAAGGGGCAGTGATCAGACCCCACTGAAGGAAGATGGGTAATAGCAGTTTGAGGGATTCCTTGCAGCCAGTTATCATTGACCATAGCTCTATCAAGCCTCTTCCATACTCTAGCCTCTTTATCCCTCTGATTGCACCATGTATACCTCTGACCAGTGTAGCCAAGGTCCATTAACCCACAAGCTTCAATAGTTACAATGAATTCAAAGCTTTTATTCATGTTGTATGGAATGCCACCTTGTTTCTCCTCGGGGGAATTAATGACATTAAAATCACCAATAGTACACGAAGGGATATTCATATTAGAAAATTGAATAAGTCTATCCCATAAGGGTCTCCTCAAATAGTCCTTGTATTTGGCATACTCAATTGTGATAAAAAAATTCTTTAATTTCTACATGTTGCATCGTTCCTGTGATGTGTTGGTCCTCAGATTCTAAAATATTAAGGTTCATTTCAGCTGTCCAGAATAACCAAATCTTCCCATTAGAATTGCAGCAGGCATTCTCCATATTCAATTTGATTCTGTAATTGTTGAGCTGAGAGTTGTCAGCAAAGGGTTCAAGAATGGCAATCATTGCCAGATTGTGAAGTTTTTTGAGAGTATGAAGTCTTTCCAGAGAACCAAGAGTATTAATACTCCTTGCATTCCAACAGAGTGTCTTAATCATTAAAAACCTCTGCTTTTGGACCTGATGTTTGGTCTGCTAGTTTGAGCAGAAGTACTTTTGGAAGCTTGTCTGTATTTTTGTTTATCTTGTTTCCTAACCCTAGGAGAAAACCCCTGCTGTTCAGCTACCTCTTGTATCTCCTCTTGAAATTCACTCTGGAATGTGGAACCAAATGCTTTGATAAGATGAGCACTGACTTCTTCCCCTTCCTCATCTTCTTCTTTATCCTTAATGGACTGAGTGTCTTCATCATATTCATCCTCTGAATATACCATATCATACTCACCATTTTTCTTGCTGATGGTTTGTTGAATCTGCTCATTCTGCTCCTGTGCTTTCTTCCTGTTGGTGTCTTGTATTGTAGCCTCTTTCTAAAATTTCTTTTTAATGGTGTCCCTTTTCTTGTTGCTCATTCCTCCTTGGGATTTATTATTAGTTTTCAAGTTGAGATCTTTTTCTCTTTCTCCCCCTTGTTTACCACTTTCTATTTTTTCATGTGTCCTCCCCTTGTTCTGAAAATTGATAGGAGTCTAATACCCCTCTCTGTTCTCACTGTTGCTTTCCTGGAGTCTCTGATAATTCACACCCCCAGAGGGCTCTTTTGTTTGCACATGTTTCAAACCATGCTCCTCATCTGATAATTGAGTACTGACTTGGTTCAAGTTGTCTGCAGCATTATCAGTGGTGGCAGTGACTCTATAGTCTTTCCTATGGTTAGTGTGTAAAACCTCATGCAGAACATGAGTCAAGTTCCCCCCTTTGGATACCCCTTCCTACAAGTTAGTAATGTGTCTCCTGACAACCCCCATCCATCCCTCCTTCAACTTCCACACATTCAGAATATAATGCATTAATACTGGGGTGCTTGGGGATTAAGAGAGTAGAGTCAATACCTGTATCTCCTGAAGCATGCATAGTACCTTGAGCCTCATTAGAGACCTCCGCAGTTTGTTTTTTCTGCTTCTTTGGTGAAGCTGGCTGGGTTATTTTCCTTGATCCTTCACTAGAGTGCTTTTATTTGGTTGAATTATTTACAGTAACTTGAACTCCTTCATTCTCTTGAATTGTTCTTTGATCCTGAGAGTCCAGATCAATATAAGTATTATGGGTGCTAATAGTAGTTTTACCTGACTTACTGTAACACTCCTCAAAATGAAGTAGGATAAAGTAGAGCCTCACATGGGTTTTATGCATTAATAACTTGATAAAAATAATGAATAATAACCTTTTTAGTCAGTTTTAAAGAATTTGGAATTCAAACATCAAGGGACAACGAAGATGTTCGAAAACTAGTCTTTTACGTGTTGGTGTGTTCTAGTATGTTCTTCATATTTTTATGTGTTGTTTGGAGTCTTAAATTAGTGGAGGTGACCCTAGAGTCTTAATAAATGGTTTTAGGATCAAAACGTTCGGGTACGAATCCCCGGGACCACCCTAAGGGTCCCCGAAGAGGAACCCAACCATTGGCCAAGCAAGCTTGAAAATGCTCATGGAGGGAGCATGTCCGCGTAGCGAACTAGCTCCACCAAGTCCCAAATGTTTTGTCCACGTCGCGGACTCTTCTGTATCGAAATTTAATTTTTATAAACTTGTGGGGATACCTCCGCGTCGCGAACTTGTTTTTCGACGAAATCTGTGAAAATAAAACTCAAGTTTGACTTGTTTAAAAAGGTCCAACTAAGTGAGGGGTAGTTTGGGTACTGTGGGTCATTGTTTTAAGTGTTTTTAAGTATTTTTAAAGGTATTTAAACTAGTATATTGTATTTTAGAATTCATTCTTCCAAATGAAAACCCCAAAGTTCTTTCTGTCTCTAAAGTTCTCCCAAGTTCAAGGAAGAAGAAGGTGGAGAGCTAGGGTTTCAAATTGAGGGTTTCTTCCACCAAATTTCGTTGAGATTTCATCAAGCGAGGTATGGTGGCTCTTGATCTAGGAATCATCTTCATCCTAGAGTCAATTTCAAAGGATTTTACAATGTTTTCAAAAAGTGACTAAAACCTTGTTTTTGAATTCTATCAAGGGTTATTGCATGAAAATGATTTGAAACGTTGGGATATGGGTTAATTGATGTTTGCTTGTGGTATTTCATTTCTCCATGAACCCTTTTCTTCTACAAAACCCTAAAATTTGCTATGAAGTGGGTCTATTTCTATAAATTCAAAGTTGATGGAACTATGTGTAAAGTGAATTGTATTGATATCTCTTGTGTTGTTTAATGTTTATTTATGATTAATTGTTGATAATGGATGAATTAAGAGTGTTAATCCTTATGGGTGAAGTATTGGTGATTGCTTGGATTTTGTGATTTTGGCTATGGCTTTGGATTATGGTATTAAAGCTTGAACTCTCTCTATTGAGTTGATTGTTGTTGGTAGATCGAATTCACCTTTGGTGGAAGTTTTATATCTTTTTCTTGGATGGTATTATTGTGAATTGTAGCCATGAAGGCATTGGTGAAGTTGTTGTATAATCTTGGAATATTGTATTATTGTGAATTGAGGACATGAAGGGCATTATATAAGTGTTATTATATTGATGTGTTATTATACATATATGAGGATATATGTAAAGTCCTATATGAAGCTATATGTAAAGTTTGTGTGAAGCTATGATATGCAGATGTTCAAATGGTATTAATGTGATATTGTATAAAGTGTTATTATGCTAATGTGAAAGCATGTTTCTCTTAAAATGGTGATATGTGGTGATGATGGACTATGATGAGTCTTTATAAGATGATGTTGTAGCTCATATGCTAGACTTGAGTATCTTGTCTTGTGTCATGGAAGCTTGATTGTATATGAATGTTTGGTTGGGCTATGACTTAGTAATGGAGCTCTTCATATGAATGCTAAAAGAGGAATTTTAGGCCAAGACTTGAATTGGTAGACTTAAGGATAGTGCCTTTTCATGAGTCTAGCTTTCCTAAGTAAATGTATAGCCTTGAAGGATGGGACTTAGGGTGATGTTCCCTTCTTGATTGAAATGATAGACTTAGAGATGGATGTAGCTGAAATGGCATGAGAATCCTATCTAAGAAAGTCAAATGAGCTATCCTTATGAACCTAGATTGGATATGACTAAAGAATGGGGCCTTTCTTGTGAAGAGGTACTATGAGTGGGTTGAACTAGAAAAGGAACCCTCTCTAGTACATATGTGATTGAATACTCTATGGAAACCAAGGCGAAGCATCGAGTGGATGTGGTTAGGATGGTGGCCTAGTTGAGCATGATATTAGGCACAATGAGCATCCTTGGACATCTCTTAAACCATGTGACAACATGGGTTGCTTTAAGTTATACCCTTGGCAAGTAGAACAACCTCCACGGAGTAGGATACACTCTGGATTCCATACCTTGCTAGTGTGGTCTATGTCGGTTAAGGCTATTTCCATCATATGGGATGTGCACTATAGTATTGGATACGTTCTACAATGTGTAGGTAGTAGTATGGGATGCTATCTACACATGACACGACTAGGCTTAAAAGATACTAAAGTGAGTTCCCTAAGCCTTACGGCTATTATGTGATTGTCCCCTATATGCTTGTGTGTCTCTTAATTGGTTTTATAAAGAATCTTGACTTAGTATGTTATAATGTAATGATAAAACCCTTGTCTATGGTAACTCTTAGGAACACTTTGGTGTATATGAAGATGTTGTATGGGCGGTCACTTCGTTACTCACTTAAGTGTGGCTTAGGGTGACTTGAGATAAAGGCTTAAATGGTAATAAAGGAATTACTTTGCTATCTTGTTTAAATATTGTACACCTGTGTTAATTGAGTTGTAAATGATGTGAATATGGTCTTTTTTGTGAATGGTGACTTGAAATGTGGAATCATGCTTGTGGTTGTAAAGGTCTGTTAAAGAGGGTCTTAAGAGCATACATTCCTTGTAAATGTCCGTTGTGCATGTTTTCTTGCATGGTCATCATACTTAGTACTTATTGTACTAATTCCATATTTCTCTATTGTTACAAGTGTAGGTGGTTGAAAGTGAGGAGATCTTTTGACGAAGCTTGGGATATTGACTTTTCTCAAGAAGCTTGGTATGTCCTCACATATTCGAGGACATAGTTGTTACGTTTCTAGTATTTCCACTTAGACATTGCATAAGACTTATATTTTGTTGTAAAGGGTCGTGTCCCTAAGATGTTCTATTCGTGTCTAAGATGGTACATGAGACTTAGAAATTCTACTTCATTCATTTGAAAGATTTTACGAGTATTATGAATTTGTTTTAAAAAGTGTTTCAATTCCTTACGGTTTTATTACTGAATGCGATGAATGAATGCTAAGAGGCTTGTATTAGACCTCCGAGAGGTCGAGTACGCATGTTACGACTTGGGGGGTATTCTCGGGTTGTTACAAACTTGGTATCAGAGCATAAGGTTTTGGAAATTCTACCTTAGGATTCAAAGTCTCATATGCCACGTCTAGTAGAGTCTTGTTCATTGGTGTGAGTCACGACACATCTATGAGCGAGAGGCTATAAGACGATAGAAGTTTCACTTCTTTCATTAATCTTGACGTCGTGCCTTAGAGTTTGGTATATAATTATCGATCCTAATCCATCTCTTGTGTTTATAGAAAATGAATACGAGGGCTAATCTTACGAGAGCGGAAGAGGAGAATGTGGATAGGGGAGTTCCTCCCCAAGGTCTTCAAGGTGACCAAGTCCCCATAGGCAATCAAGAGAATGACGTTCCAATGGTTCCCTCGGCCACGACTAATGAAGAGATTAGGGCGGCTTTTCTAACTCTAGCTCAAGCCATGACGGATCAAGAAAATAGAGATGTGGGGCCTAGGGTGAATGCTAATGAGAGTACGGCGGCCTCAAGGTTGAGAGACTTCGTGAGGATGAATCCTCCTATCTTTTTGGGCTCTAGAATTGGAGAAGATCCCCAAGGATTCTTGGATTAGATTTACAAAATTGTGGATGCTATGGGAGTATCTTCTAGAGAGAAAGTGGAATTGGCTTCATACCAATTGAAGGAGGAGGCCCAAATTTGGTACACTCAATGGAAGGCAAATAGTCCGGAGGAAGCGGATCCTATAGAATGGGAGGAGTTTAAGGAAGCAGTCTTGGGTAAGTACTTTCCCATAGAGAAGAGGGAGTGAAAAATTGAGGAGTTCATTAATCTTAGGCAAGGTAATATGAGTGTGGAGGAATATGCTTTGAAGTTCTCTATGTTGTCTAGGTATGCTCCATCTTTGGTATCTAACTCTAGAGAGGAGATGAGTAGGTTTTTTACCGGTGTATCCGACTTGGTGAAAGAAGAGTGTCGTACGGGAATGCTCCATGGTGACATGAACATCTCTAGGCTTGTTGTGTATGCTCAATCTATTGAGGAGTCCAAGATGTCTAGGGTGAGGAAAGACTTGAAAATGGGTAAGTATGAGGATCAAGGACAACCTAGGTTTAAGAAGAGGGCTCCAAATCAAGATTTCTCAAGTGCTCCTAAGGTTAACCATGAAGGGGGTGGTGGTTCTCAAATTGCTAAGCCTACTTGTTCCACTTGTGGAAAGAAGCATTTTGGGAAGTGTCTATCCGGCACTAGTGGTTGCTATGGTTGTGGGAAAAATGATCACAAGGTGAGAGATTGTCCTAATATTATGGCTAAAGGAAGGAATGCTAGGCAAGCCTCCGTATAGTGGTCTTAGTGTTGATGGTAAAGCAAGGAATCATTTCTATGCTTTACAAGCTAACAAGGAAGCAAATCCGGATGAAGGTACCGGTAAGTCAGAATTTCTAGTTTTGTTATGGAATCCTATTGTGTTGGTGTAGATGGATTTCTCCTAAGTGGTGTTAGGTATGTTGAATGATGAGTTGAGGTGAGTTTGGATATTCTTGTCTCTTTCTTCTATTCCTAATCGAGATTGAGTCATAGAATTGTAGAAGCATGATGCATCGGTTTTGGAGTCTTGTGTGAAAAAAAAATGAGTTTCTATATTTCTCCTTATAATGATGCATGCTTTAAATTGAATTCTAGATTTAAATGAGAAAATCAGTTTCATGATCGTTGTTCTCCTTATATGCATAAATTGGTGAGTTGCTAAAACTTGTTAGAGTTGATTAATTAAGCATGCTTAAGTGTATTCTTGATATGGCATGATTGTGTTTTAATGAGATAATTGCATATTGTGTTCTTTGATGTTGTTATGAGCATGAGGTGCTATGGAGAAGGAAGTTCCTCCAAATAAATGAGAAATGAAAAAAAAGAAGGTTTGAGGCATGTAGAGTTGTAGGTGTGATTCCTACTTCCATAAATTTGAATGAAGTTGTGTTGTAATGGCTTGTTATGTGGAGTTGATGTTTCCTCCTTGATGAGTGCTTTCATATTAATATTACATGCTTGTTGTGGGCTGCTAGTCTTGAGTCATTACCCTTAATGTTTTAAAGTGTCATTCGAGGACGAATGTTCCCAAGTGTGGGATATTGTAACACCCCTCAAAATGAAGTAGGATAAAGTAGAGCCTCACATGGGTTTTATGCATTTATAACTTGATTAAAATAATGAAGAATAGCCTTTTTAGTCAATTTTAAAGAATTTGGAATTCAAACGTCAAGGGACGACCAAGACGTTCGGAGACTAGTCATTTACGTGTTGGTGTGTTCTAGTATGTTGTTCATGTGTTTATGTGTTGTTTGGAGTCTAAAATCAGTGGAGGTGACCCTAGAGTCTTAATATATGTTTTTAGGGTCAAAACGTTTGGGTACGAATCCACAGGACCACCCTAAGGGTCCCCGAAGAGAACCCCAACCCTTGGCCAAGTAAATTGCCAAGGCAGCTTGAAAATGCTCATGGAGGGAGCATGTTTGCGTCGCGGACTAGCTCCACCAAGGGCCAAATGTTTTGTCCGCGTCGCGGACTCTTCTGTTTCAAAATTTAATTTTCAAAAACTAGTGGGAACAGCTCCGCGTCGCGAACTTGTTTCCCGACGAAATCTGTGAAAATAAAACTCAAGTTTGACTTGTTTAAAAAGGTCCAATTAAGTGTTTTTAAGTATTTTTGAAGGTATTTAAACTAGTATATTGTATTTTAGAATTCATTCTTCCAAATCAAAACCCCAAAGTTCTTTCTGTCTCTATAGTACTCCCAAGTTCAAGGAAGAAGAAGATGGAGAGCTAGGGTTTCAAATTGAGGGTTTATTCCACCAAATTTCATTGAGATTTCATCAAGTGAGGTATGGTGGCTCTTGATCTAGGACTCATCTTCATCCTAGAGTCAATTTCAAAGGATTTTACAATGTTTTCAAAAAGTGACTAAAACCTTGTTTTTGAATTCTATCAAGGGTTCTTGCATGAAAATGATTTGAAACATTGGGATATGGGTTAATTGATGTTTGTTTGTGGTTTTTGAATGAAATACTCCATGAACCCTTGTCTTCTACAAAACCCTAAAATTTGCTATGAAGTGGGTCTATTTCTATAAATTTAAAGTTGATGGAACTATGTGTAAAGTGAATTGTATTGATATCTCTTGTGTTGTTTAATGTTTAATTATGATTAATTGTTGATAATGGATGAATTAAGGGTGGTAAGCCTAAAGGGTGAAGTATTGGTGATTGCTTGGATTTTGTGATTTTGACAATGGCTTTGGATTATGGTAAGAAAGCTTGAACTCTGTCTATTGAGTTGATTGTTGTTGGTAGATTGAATTCACCTTTGGTGGAAGTATTATATCTTATTCTTGTGTGGTATTATTGTGAATTGTAGCCATGAAGGCATTGGTGAAGTTGTTGTATGATCTTGGAATATTGTATTATTCTGAATTGAGGCCATGAAGGGCATTATATGAGTGTTATTATATTTATGTGTTACTATACATAATATGAGGATATATGTAAAGTCCTATATGAAGCTATATGTAAAGTTTGTGTGAAGCTATGATGTGCATATGTTCAAATGGTATTAATGTGATATTGTATAAAGTGTTATTATGCTAATATGAAAGCATGTTTCTCTTTAAATGTTGATATGTGGTGATGATGGACTATGACGAGTCTTTATAAGATGATGTTGTATGCTCATATTCTAGACTTGAGTATCTTGTCTTGTGTCATGAAAGCTTGATTGTATATGAATGTTTGTTTGGGCTATGACTTAGTAATGAAGCTCTTCCTATAAATGCTAAAAGAGGAATTCTAGGCCAAGAATTGAATTGGTAGACTTAAGCATAGTGCCTTTTCATGAGTCTAGCTTTCCTAAGTAAATGTATAACCTTGAAGGATGGGCCTTAGGGTGATGTTCCCTTCTTGAGTGAAATGATAGACTTAGAGATGAATGGAGCCGGAACGGCATGAGAATCCTTATCTAAGAAAGTCAAATGAGCTATCCTTATGAACCTATATTGGCTATGACTAAAGAATGGGGCCTTTCTTGGGAAGAGGTACTATGAGTTGGTTGAACTAGAAAAGTATCCCTCTCTAGTACATATGTGATTGAATACTCTACGGAAACCAAGGCTTAGCACCGAGTGGATGTGGTTAGGATGGTGGCCGAGTTGAGCATGATATTAGGCACAATGAACATCCTTGGACATCTCTTAAACCATGTGCCAACATGGGTTGCTTTTAGTTCTACCCTTGGCAAGTAGAACAACCTCCACGGAGTAGGATAGACTCCGGATTCCATACCTTTCTACTGTGGTATATGTCGGTTAAGGCCTATTTCCATCATATGGGATGTGCACTCTAGTATTGGATAGGTTCTACAACGTGTAGGTAGTAGTATGGGTTGCTAACTACTCATGGCACGAGTAGGCTTAGAAGATACTAAAGTGAGTTCCCTAAGCCTTAGGGCTATTATGTGATTGTCCCCTATATGCTTGTGTGTCTCTTAAATGGTTTTATAAAGAATGGTTTAGGGCTAGGTTTTACTTTTTAGGGTTTAGGGTTTAGGGTTTAGGTTTTAGGGTGTAGGGTTTAGGGTTTAAGGTTTAGGGTTTAGGGTTTAGGATTTAGGGTTTAGGGTTTAGCATTTTAGGTTTATGGTTTAGGATTTGAGGTTTCGGGTTTTGGGTTTAGGATTTAGGGTTTAGGATTTAAGATTTAGGGTTTGGGTTTAGGGTTTAGGATTTAAGTTTTAGGGTTTTGAGTTTAGGATTTAAGGTTTAGGGTTTAGGGTTAGGGTTTAGGATTAATGGTTTAGGGCTAGGGTTTTGGGTTTAGGGTTTAGGATTTAGGGTTTAGGGTTTAGAGTTTAGGAATTAGGGTTTAGGGTTTAGCATTCAGGGTTTAGGGTTTAGGGTTTAGGATTTAGGGTTTAGACTTTAGGGCTTTGGATTTAGGGTTTAAGGTTAGGGTTTAAGGTTAGGGTTTAAGGTTTAGGGTTTTGAGTTTAGGTTTGAGGATTTAGGGTTTAGGGTTTAGGATTTGGGATTTACGATTTGGGGTTAGAGTTTAGGCTTTAGGATTTAGGTTTTAGGGTTTTGAGTTGAGGATTTAGGGTTTAGGGTTCATGGTTTATGTTTTATCTTTAGGGTTTAGGATTAATGGATTAGGGCTAGGGTTTAGGGTTTAATTTTTAGGGTTTAGGGTTTAGCAATAGGGTTTAGGGTTTAGGGTTTAAAGGGCAGGGTTTAGTGTTTAGCGTTCAGGGCTCAGGGTTTAGGTTTTAGGGATTAGCATTTAGGGTTTAGGGTTTAGGGTTTAGGGTTTAGGGTTTAGGGTTTAGGGTTTAGGGTTTAGAGTTTAGAATTTAGGGTTTAGGGTTTATGCTTTAGAATTTAAGGTTTTGGGTTTAGGGTTTAGCGTTTTTGGTTTTGGGCTTAGGGTTTAGGGTTTAGGGTTTAGAGTTTAGGGTTTAAGGTTTGGGGTGTAGGATTTAGGTTTTAGGGTTTAGGGTTTAATGGTTTAGGGTTTAGGGTTTAGGGTTTTGGGTTTATGGATTAATGGCTTAGGGTTAGGGATAGGGTTTAGGGTCTAGAATTTAGAGGTTTGGATCTAGGGTTTTGGCTTTTGGGTTTAGGGTTAGGGTTTAGGGTTTAGGGTTTAAGGTTTAAGGTTTTGGGTTTAGGGTTTAGAGTTTAGTATTTAGAGTTTAGGGTTTACAGTTTAGGGTTTAGGTTTAGGGGTTAGGAATAATGGTTTAGGGTTAGGATTAACGGCTTTTTTTATTTTTTTATTTTTTTTACCGACCCTTGGGTGGGTCTGGTGATTAGCAACGCCACCAGGCCTTAGCATAAATAGCTTGAGGGTTTAGGGTTTAGGTTTAGGCTTTACGATTTATGGTTTGGGAATTTGGGTTTAGGGTTTAGCGTTTAGGGTTATGGTTTAGGGTTTAGGGTTTAGGGTTTAGGGTTTAGGGTTTAAGTGTTTAGGGTTTAGAGTTTAGGCATTAGGCTTTAGATTCTAGGATTTTGGGTTTAGGGTTAAGGTTAGGGTTTAGGGTTTAGGGTTTTGGATTTAGTGTTTCAGGTTTCGGGTTTAGGATTTAGGGTTGAGGGTTGGCTTTATGGTTTATGGTTTTGGGTTTAGTGTTTAGGATTTAGGGTTTAGGATTTATGGTTTAGGGTTAGGGTTTAGGGTTTTGAGTTTAAGATATAAGGTTTATAGTTTAGGGTTTAGGGTTTAGAGTTTAGGGTTTAGTGTTTAGTGTTTAGGGTTTAGGGTTTAGGGTTTTGGATTTAGGGTTAATGGTTTATGGTTTATGGTTTATGGTTTAGGGTGTAGGGTTTAGGGTTTAGAGTTTAGGGTTTAGAGTTTTGGGTTTAGGGTTTTGGGTTTAGGGATTAGAGTTTGGGATTTAGGGTTCAGGGTTTAGGGTTTAGGGTTTAGGATTTTAAATTTAGGATTTAGGATTTAGGGTTCATGGTTTAGGGTTTAGGGTTTAGGGTTAGGGTTTAGGATTAATGCATTAGGGCTAGGTTTTACTTTTTAGCCTTTTTTTTTTATTTTTTTTTATTTTTTATTTGAACGACCCTTGGGGGGGGTCAGGAGCTTAGCAACACCCCCAGGCCTTGACAGTAATAACAAAAACAAAAACAAAAATACAAGGAGGGGGACATAAACCTTACCTCCGAACCTAAGGTGGTACATGAGTCAACCTTCCTACTAAGGCTAGTCGACTCATCCCCGTACTATAAAAGGAACCTACTAACTATGCGCCTAGAAGAGAGGACTCCTCTCCGTACATCATAACTAGTAAGCAATAAATTAGGGAGACTCTCCACTTATATGGAGAAGAATAAAATAAAAACCTAATCTAAAGTTTATCAAGAAACTCAAGGAGGCTGCTTGATTCTCTTTATTTTCTTCCTTCTGAAATTGGATACTCCCATCCTCTCTAGCAGGTTGCTACCTTTAGCAACTATAGGGAGCTGATGATGAGTGTAGTATTGCCTGATAATGTCTGAGTTGTGGCTTCCCTTTGCAAGGAAATATGATGTACTGTTAGCTTCCCTGAAGATGTGTATGCACTCAAAAAATTCTAGTTGTCTGATGAGTCTGCTCAGTTCCCTGATATGCTGTTGAATCTGCCAGGGAGGTTTGGATTTGTAGCTGATCCAGTTAGCCAGCAGCTCTGAGTCATCTTCTAGGATGAGATTCTTAAAACCATGTTGAACACACCAGTAGATGCCCTGCTGAGTGATAACGTTCAAATATACTTCTTGAAAAGAAATATAAACGATCGTATGCAATATATTTACCCAACTATGAGTCGGGGTCGATCCCACAGAGAATATGGAAGAATATTATCAATAGCAAATATTTAACTCGATAGT
>JAJONZ010009475.1:0-66660 GCA_029582445.1 Solanum paucissectum | reverse complement strand
CTATTTGCACTTCTGATGTTTGTAATTGTATAAATTCGTTATTTCGAGTTTATACAAAAATAACTGAATTATACAAATGTACCCGCGAATTATACAAACCTGCGAATTATACAAATCCGCGAATTATACAAATGAGGCAGCTTAAACTCACAACCCGTAAATATGCAAACTATAGCTATGGAGCATAATTAAATTTATTAGAATGGCTATTTGTGAAAGTTTCCCATTTATGGGAAAAATATTTTTTCAATTCCATTCTTGAATTTATAGGCAAGAATAATGAAGATTTTATTGCCGTAAACTTGAATCTCCTTAAAAAAAAAAGTAAAGTGTTTATACTTTAGCCAGAAAATAATCTACTTTTTAACTGTAATTATATTTTCATCTACTACAAATAACACATACGACCCATCGAAAATATTAGTGGACGACATGTTAGTATCTTTTGAATAAAGTGATTTAATATTCTTTATCATGTCACACATAAAGGTGAAGGGAATATAGTGAATCACTCTTGTATATTCTCCCTTTAATTGCATGCATGTTCATGAAACTTTTTGCCAAAACTTATAGACCAAGAATTAAAGCATGAAATTAATGGCAAAAGAAGTGCATACATACATATATAGAAATGGCTTTTACATCAATCATGTATAGGTAGAAAAAAAGTCATCATTTTTATTCTTGGAAAAATTGAGCAATCATCCAAAGGCACACTAAAGTTTTTAAAAAAAACCACTACGAAAATGCTAAGACGAAGTCAAGATTTCAAATTTTCAACTTTATGAGTACTGAATTTTTGAATATTCAAGCATTACTATTTGAATTCTAAATTTAGTTTGTCTACATATTTAGTACAAAATTACACTTTTGTCTTTCAAAAGTCTGGTTTTTAATGTTTCCTTTTTGCCCTAATCAATTGAACTTATACTTAACCGACCTAAATTCTTTCAGGGCGTGAGGCATAACTTACGGTATATTATGATGCGAAAAGATAAATTTGTGCCTCGTAAAATAATTATTTGTCTTGAGGAACAAAAATTTAAAATCAATACAAAGTAGGGTCAAAAGTGCAAATGACCCTTTCTTGGATTCTCCAACAACAAAAAAAAAATATCTAGTGAAATCTCACTAAGTAGAGTCTGGTAAGGGTAAAGCATACACAAACCTTTCTATTACCTCGTGGAAGTAGAGAAACTGTTTCCTAAAGACCCTCAGCTCACGTGCATCAAACCAAGTAAGCAATTAATAAGAAAAACAATATAAAGTCTACAAGAGCAATATCAAAACACAATATAATAAACAACATACGATCAGAACTACGAAGGTACGACAATACTATCGATACACACTAACAAGCCTAAACCCCCGTAAGGTAAGACAACACTCTACCCCTACTACTAACCTTCTACCATAATACGCTACATACACTCATTTCTAGAGTCATGTCCTCGTAAAATGAAGTTGCACCATTACCCCAGTAATTATATTGGGCCATTCTGAGAAAGACTTTTAAGTCCATTGGGCCTAGCCCAGTCCAACTTAAAGCCCATAACATATTCCTTCATAAAAAATTTCCACTTTCCATTTTCATCTCAAAAATCCAAACCTCTCTCTTCCACATCAATGGCGTTGGAATGGGTTGTTCTCGGCTACGCCGCCGGAGCCGAAGCCATCATGCTGCTTCTATTAACGATTCCGGGTCTTAACCCGCTTCGAAAAGGGCTAATTTCCGTGACCCGGAATCTCCTCAAGCCATTTCTCTCCATTGTACCCTTTTGCCTCTTTCTCTTAATGGATATCTACTGGAAATACGAGACCCGACCCACTTGTGAATCCGAATCGTGTTCTCCATCGGAGTACCTTCGTCATCAGAAATCAATCATGAAATCTCAGCGTAATGCGCTTCTGATCGCCTGTGCTCTGGTGTTCTATTGGTTATTGTACTCTGTTACTGGCCTTGTTGTGAAAGTTGAGCAGCTGAATCAGCGGGTGGAGAAGATGAAGGCTTCGGATTGATCCGATCCGGTTTGATTTGATGGATCGGGTTTCTGGATCTTTTGTTTTCGGGCCGGATAAGCTCCAGTTCTTATGGTGTAATTGCTTAATTTGAATCATCTAGGAAGTTTTCGGTATCTCTTTAACATATGTTATTTTACTATGCTAATTTAACTAAAATTTTAAATTTTGATGTTATTATTGAGCATGCTAGTAGATAGCAGTGCGTTGTCTGGCTGCGCGATCATATTAGTAGTCGTAATATTGATCCTGTAGTTTCTTATCCTTCGATTTTTGTTACTATATGTTGATTTCCTTGTATCAGTTGTCTCTTGTACTTACTGTTGCTTCTTTTTCTGGACTGCTTTGCACTGTTTTCTCTTGAACCGAGGGTCTATAGGAAACAACAAGGTAGGGGTAAAGGTTTGAGTACGCTTTACTCTCACCAAAAGTGGGACCAGACTAGGTATGTTGTTGTTGTTGTAACTGAGCAATGGATGAATCTGTCTAATTGGAGCAGAATTACTATTATGGATTCAAATAGCGGACTCCAATGACAAGTAGTTGATGTTGTGTTAATAGTGCTTGAGCATAGTGTTCTTGTTGTTTGGTGCTGTGGGATGATATATGATTAGAGAGTGTTGAATTGGGGTTTAGCTGGAATCAGTACTTGATTTATACATCTTTTAGCATCTCGTGTGGAATATTTGGGTGCGAATGAATGAGTACAGACCTTTGCTAAATGTGTTCCTCGATGATGTTGTTGCAAGTATGGTGGTTGCATACATTGCACTACTTATTTTCTGTGTACAATTCCTAATTGTTGTTTGCGTTGTTGGAGATATGTTAGCTGCATGTATAGTTCTTGACTAGTGTTGCCTACTCTTGGATTTTCTTTAGCTGAAAGTGGATTGCTAACTTGTAGACTGTAGTTTATGGATGAAATTTCGTGAACTGGTGATTTTGGCCTAACAGAATGAGTATCGGAAGCAATTTAAGGAAGGCCGAAGGGATTAAGTGTTGATACAATGTTAGTCTTACAATAATTTAGTGATCTATTAGTGCCCGAAAGACCTTTCAATGTCTTAAAACACTTTTTCCAGTTCTTTGTGAGCGTTGGACCTTTCGAGGATTCATTGCATACCCTGGATTCAACACTGTTATTGTTATACTATGGCATCCTTATCGTTGATTACTAGAGATCGACGATGAAAACTGAGCAAGTGTTGTCTTAATCTGGTGATTTCTGGGATCATGCTATTGAATTACTTGTTGATTGTTGTTTGAAACATCATTTAGTGTTGCTTACCCTGGGGATTTCCTTTGACTGGAAGTGGATTGCTAACTTGTAGTCATGGATGAAATTCATGAATTGGTGATTTTCCAAAAGGAGTATTTGCAACAATTCAAGGAAGGAGAAAGTAGTGTTACATGTTCCTCTTAACACTTTGTTTGGATCGTTGTTACATATTGTTTTATAATATACCCTATTGTATTGTTTTAATGAATACAATGTTTAGATAAATTGTATCATTCTACTCGTTACATAATGTCACACATTCCATAATTTGAATAATAAACCTACAAGAAAAGTAGGGTAGAGGTAGAAATACTATGAAAATGTAGGATAAAAGATGAAATTTGATTATTAAATAATAAATAAAGATAAAACGACAAGAAAATTGTAAGGTAATGAAGCGATCACACATCAAATTGGTTGTTACATAAAATGAGTCTTTTTTGTTGTCACCTAACGATGGATTTAACCGATACGATACAACTTTTAGAAAAGGGTTATATTTATCCTTGGTCATACTTTTTTGATACCTTGCCATCCAACTTTGGGATCATGTTTGCCCTTGAACAGTTAAGTATTATGTCACCACTTCTATGTGATGATTACATTGCTACTATGTGGATATATTTTTATTATAATTAAAAATTTGCTTTTTATTTAATATTTTATCCGACCCACTTAAATAAAGCCCTATCCATCCAATTTGAAAACCTGTTAACCCTAACTCTAGTACCTATACCGTACCAACCTAGTTTGATAAGTAATAGATTCTTCTCAAAAGTCTCGAGGCACGAACCAACTAAAATACGAGCAAAATTAACAGAGAAACCATCCTTTGCAAACTCCATGTCTTGCTTAAGTAGAGGAGCAGGTTTATAGTAGCTAGGTAGTGGAGTTAGGGTTAACGGGTTTTTCAAACTGGGTGGGTCGGGTTTTATTTAAGTGGTCGATAAAATATTAAATAGGAAGTAAACTTTTTAATTATAATAAAAATATATTCATGTAGGAGCTGTGTAAGCGCCATGTAGGATAATAAAAGTGGTGACATAATACTTAACTGTTAACTATCCAAGGGAAAATATGGATCCAAAGTTGGATGACAAGCACGAATATATCAAGAAAGTATGACTAAGAAAAAATATAACACTTTTCTAAGTGTACAAGGGCAAATATAACCATTTTTCCAAATAACAAATTAAGTATAACGTAAGATATGATTTCCAGACATTTTAAAAAAATAAAATTACATTGCAATTATTCTTTTCGATTTTTACAAAATTTACAAATTCGCAATACAGTAAAACCTCTATAAATTAATAATCTCTCTAAAATAATATTTTTCTCCGATCCCGATTTGGGCCAATGGAAAAAATCATCAATTTCGATAAGATAATAAGATAATATATTTTCTGAAGACCCTATATAAATATATGGACCCATTAATATCATAAATTAATAATTCTTTAAAAGTATAATATATCTAAGACAATTTAGTGAAATATGATTCTATTGTGTTCTGTTTTTTCTTAAAATTTAAATCTAGTTGAAGCTCATGTCTAACTTTTCTTATTGCATCCAATAGCTCCGGTGTTGTCTTTTCGAATTGCACCATAAAATTGTGAAGAGTTCTAGATGCGATAAGTTCTTCCTTATGCGTAACTGGTTCCAAAGGTATATTATCATCTTCAACTTCATCATCAACATTGTTTTTTCCGATGGTATCCACAATTTCTTCTAAGCTCTGGACCTCTGAACATGTATCACTTTCACCCAGATAATCCAACAGGTTATTGACATCCATTTTATTGTGGTAACCGAGATCATTAATAATCATGACTTCAAGTTCATGAATGACGTTCATTCAAATTCTCTGAGATTACATCCCTCGGGGTAATTTTACAGTGTCGAAAATAATTTGTTATTGTCTCTTGTTAAGCATTTGTTGTCCAAGCAAGGATAGCAAAATTGATAGCATCCACAACATTAATCTTTGCAGAATCAGTTTGTCCCACTTCATTGACTTCTAATATCCTACGATAAAATTTGTTACAATAATACATCTTGAAAGCTCTTATTATCCCAGCATCACAAGGTTGAATTTTGGATGTCATGTTGGGTGGCAAGAAAAACAATTCAACATTTTGTAGTCCTTCAATTTCTCTATTATGGGCTGGACAATTATCTCTACTCATTGTCAAGAAATTCAAGAATTCAATTCATTGTAAAATAATACATAATGTTCATTGTTTCATAATAATCAATTATTATTCATTGTATTTTTATTAAAAACATTCGATGTATGATGGTGAGAAAAAATATAAGCAACATAGAAAATTTATGTAAACCATATCCAAAAATAGCTTCAATATTTCATATTATAGGCTGGACAATTATTTAATATTTTTGTGAAATTAATGAATACGATACATAAATTAGTAAGATACAATGATTTTGATGTATTCGTTGTACTTTGTGTATAATATTTTTTTAATGTAAAATCAATAAAAATGATACATAAATTAGCAAGATACAATAATTTTGATATAATCAAAATTAACCTTCATTAAATCTCAAATCATTTTTCAAATTAATAAATATTAATTTATCAATTAAATAATATCTATATAAAATAATAAAATATCATGATCCCACCTATATTAATTTATAGAGATTTTACTGTATTTGTATTATTCCTTGTTAGGTTACAATGATTTAGATACCTAGCGTATTCTATGTGAGCTATATCAACGACAAACAATAGTTGCACGGAATAGGGTGGATAATGTATTATGTCCAAATCTTCTCCTTCCTTTCTTCCCAAAAACTTTAACAAATATAAGTGGAGAAAAGTAATAATCAAAGAAAAGTAAAAAAATATAATTGGAGAAGAGTGATGAGTGAGAGTATGAAAAAACTAAGAAATTTACCCTTTTATATGTTATTTTATCGTAATCCATATCGTTAAGGTTGGTAATTAAAAGAATCTAATAGAATATTTAGTCCTATTTTATATGGGTTTAGGAGGGAAAAATTATTTATGATAAATCAGAAAAATATTAGGATTCTTATCTAATTTAATTGAGGAGAGATTTAATAAATAAAATTAGAAATACAATAGCACACATGGTTGGAACACTAATTATTTTTCCTTGATTGCTCTATGTTCCTTACTCTTGAATGATGTAAATGCAATTAATAGAGAGAGGAGAAAGTCCTTAACGGTACAAGAAAAGGTCCGAGTCAACTTGTCTAACACACTTTACGAATTAACAAGAATTATAACATATCCAGTATATTCTCATAAGCAAGAATTTAGGGAGAATGAGTGTAGAAAAACGAAACCACGAAGAGTAAAAAACGGTTGACGTAGAGACGTTTGGTCTAAGTCTATTTACCTCAATGTGTCCTTTTTGAGACTAAAGTAGATCGTCACATCCTATAATATTGTGCAAGTATGAATTAAATTATAGTTTATAGTACACTTTTATCCAAAATAACGTACCTAATTTGATTTCATGTCCAAATTAAAATATGGATTGGTATAGCAAACATATCTTTTATTATGATGAGTCTTTTGAATATTGGATGTAATGTTTCATATAAGCTATCATAACAAATTTGTAATTGAAATGTTGTTAATTTGATTGATTTAACATTTAACAATATATACTAAACATTCTTTTCAACAAATATAGGAAAATAATAATTTTAAATTATAGTGCCTACATGAAAGAAAACTTTAAAAAAAATTATATTTAACATACAAAAAATCAATTCCAATCAATGTGACAAAAGAAGAACAAAAAAATGGCAACTAACATGTAATTGATACGTTATGTCGTTTCTAAGTCTCTTTATGGGTTTTCCGACTCCATTTTTTATACCTGCTTTTAAGCTTCAATTAATTCAATTTTGTATAGTAAAATTTCACTTTTGACTAAAAATGTGTCTTACAAAAGGTAATTTTTATGTTTTTAAACACAAAGTTAAAATTTCTAATTAAAAATAATGTAACATTTATCACCGCATCACAATTCACAGCTTTAGACATTATTTTCATTATGTCAAAATTTCTAAAGTTTCAATATTCCAATTGATCGAAAGCTCTCCAATCTTTTGACTTTTTGTTTTTTGATATTCATATTAAAATTCGATTAATCTAAACTTATATCGTGTAAGGCTCATTTGAGAGTGTGCTTCTAATTAAGAATTTTTTTTATTCTCAAAATTTAAATTTGAAACTTTCGATTAAGAATGGGAAGAAACAACCTTTTGACTCAATTACATTTTCCACTCTCTTTTGTAACTTTTTCTTTGGCAATTGCGGCTGCGTAGCTTTGTTTTATTGTGAATTTGCATGAATTAATTTCTTTTTTCTTTTCTGATTTAGTAGGAATTATTATTTGTTATTTCATTGTTAATACTTTAATTAGGTTGAATTAAATATAACATACACACTATATAGATTATATAAACAACTTATATTGTTAAATAATAAAATTCATCGGTAATTTAATTTTCTTTTGTGTAGTAATATATATGAATAATAGCGAATATTTATAATCAAACTTTAAGTAATTCGAGATTGAAACGTGGTGATTAAAATTAACTTCAGTGTTTATTTTTTAGAGTTGAAGTGTTTGATTAAGTTTTTTTAAAAAAAATAAGTGTTTTTGAATAATAATAAAAAATATTTTTCAGAAGCTAAAAAATGAGTATACTCATTTTTCGAGAAGCATTCAACATTATCCGAATACAAATTATTGTCTAATACTTCTAAAGAAAACCTTTCAAATTGATTAAACCTAAATCGTTATTTAAAAAAATACTTTTGATTAAAAGCATTTTTCATAATAAATTAATTTTTAAAGTTGGATTCTTCTCCATTATCTAGTGCCATCAACCACTGCTACAGTGGTTGTAGCAGTCATAAAATTTTAGAAAGTTCAAAATAAAGAAGGGGAATCACAAGAAATTTTCATACAACTAGGCCTAATTTCATCGATGAATATTGAACAAGAATAAGTTTCACTAAAATTAGTTACTTTTCATTCGAGAATAGTAACAGTAAAATTTTAATTGTATAATTTATAGGTTACAAATTTATTTTAGGAAAACAGTCAATAATATTTGCATTAAAGTAGAATATGCATATCTACAACCCTTTTATCTCAAATCCTGCTGATATAAAATGCTTTGTATATCGAATTGTAACCCAAATTACAACTTTTATTGCATGATTTCCTTACTTCATAATTTTTATGTTGGAGTAACTTTAAACTTACAAGCTACAATTCAAGGTATGATTTAGAAAGGGAAATTCTAACCATACACTAACCTACGATAAGGATATAAGCTTACCAAGATATTTATTTTTTTGTTTCGTAATAAGTAGATATACATATTGTTCAAACTCGACTCTTTTAATTTTTCTCAATAATAATTGACCGTTCACTTATACTTTCATGGAAACAATAAAAAATCTAGGTCCCTCATGTGAAAACCTTCATGGAAAGTGTAACGGGCCAACGTGCTAGGACTTATAACTTAATGTTATAGACGAGATTTTTTTTCACAATAATGTGAATTCGATCTCCCTTCTTCTCCTCTTTCAATTCTTTTCGGGTAATATATAGATTATTTTTTTAAAAGGAAAGTGGAACGGACTCTTATGATGATTTTTAAATATATTTTTTTATCCTTAATCAGAAACCACAATAACTAAATATACAATGAATGACACGAGAGATTTTATAACTTGACTCCATCAATGAATGAAATTGCAACAATTGGACAAAATCAATCACACTCTAACTTGGTTTACCTTAAATTTTCTATACAATTCATAAATCAAATATTCTAAATATTTTAAAAGGTTTAATTATTTTATTTTTATTTTAATCATATCGTATCGATACACGAATCTAAAAACAGCTAAATAATCGGCGCAATATTTTTATTGGTATCTGATCTCAAGTTGTTTTCTAAGAAGCTGTCAATTCTCTGTCTTAAATTTGGTTGGAAATTATTTTAATATTGTACAATTTTTTATTTAATGTTTAAAATTAATCCAAAATGAGGAAAACATTATGACTTTTATGACGGTGACAACGTTACTTGTAGATTTAATAATAAATAAATGAACAACTTGGACTTTTAATTATCCAACCTGGATTATTTGGAGTAGATCACAATTTATTAGAGGCAAAACTATAGTGTAACTTCGAGAAATCCGTTTGTGATCCGTCCTTTCGATCAAATGTTGAGCAAAGTTCACATTGAAGATCGTAATAAGTTTTTTTTTTTGATAATTGAGAAATCCGTCACAGCCCCTCTACCCTTCTCTACTTAAATACCGAGCTTCGCTTTGCATAGTGTGGGGCCTGAACCAAACCACAAATCCTCCATCTTTTGCCACTCGAGCTAGGCCTTGGGGGCATCGTAATAAGTTTTTTTTCAAGTAATTTTATAATTAAAGCTGAAGTTTTTTGTTGTACGTGTCCACAAATGTTTGAATAGGCATTTCGATCTTAAAAGGATATCCTTCTCAAGATATATGCGGAAGGAAGAAGTGACGTTTGAAAGTGTTCTTTCATAGATTCTCATACTTACAAATTCGAATATTGACACAAATAATGACTTTATTTGCTAGGATATCAGCATATTAAGCAACTTTAAAGCTTATGAGTTTACGTAAATTCAATATTTTTAATATTTTAATTTTAAATTTAAATATTATTGTATATTAGCTTGAGATCATTACCGTCTATAGTTTATTATATTCTATTTCTTTTTGCCGCATTAATTAATTTAGAATCTCACGTAATCTTTATTTTATTCTATTTTATAGGAGGTAGATTTGTCTTTTGTCCATAAGATACATTGTCTTTTTCTTTAACCATAAGATATATCATAATTTAAAATTTATTAATATATTAATTAACAATGTAGTTAAAGTCAATAATTTACGTAATTTTAAAGAGAGAATTAAAGGGAAAAAAACATTTTTGTCTGATCTCAAATGGTTCCGTTGCGTTGATTAAATTCAACGGAAATAAATGAAATTCTCACCAACGGTCTGAGTTAGTTTTGTAATAAATAATGCTATACAAACCTATAATTTTGTTATTTATTATTATTGATGGAGGAGACGTTATATTTTAGCTTTTAGAAATACTAAGTCATATATAATAGATTTTGTGGTCTGATTATATATTTTCCGAACCTTGCTTATAATGAATGGTTAGTGCACCAAACTTTCATTTTAAATTCAATATCATATAAATATGAAAAAAAGTTATAAGAATTAAGAATGTGCCACCAAAATTTAAAGATAATTAAGTTAATGTGATTATTAGATAAACTATATGTTGCATGGGGTATAGAGTGTTGTGTTGACGTACGCCTAGAAGAAAAAAGTGGCGAAACTATATGAGAATGTTGAGATGCATGTGTGAACATAGTAGGAGATATTCACAACAATGAGGGAGTGGGTGCCCCTATGATGGACAAGATCGATGTAAGATTGAGATGGTTCAGTTGTGTGAAGAGAAGACGCACAGACTCAGTAAAATAGCGTGAGAGGTTGACTATAGATGATCGATAGAGAAAAATCGAAGGAGTATTGGAGATAGATAATTAGGTAGGACATGTCACACCTACATTTCACCGAGGACATGACTCTAGATTGGAGGATATTGAGAAAGAGAATCAGGGTAGAAGGTTGTAGTAGGTAGTCGAGTGTTGTCTAGTTTATCGTATTAGTATTATTACTGGTCTCATACCGTCTTATTTTTCGAATATAAATTCTTTTACTACTATTTTCTACCTGACTTCTTCGGCCTAATGTATTTTTTTCATATTATGTTTTACATGAATGAGTCGAGACTCTATAAAAAATAATCTCTTTACTTTTCAAGACAAGAATAAGTCTATATATTTGCATATAAAATTACCATCTTCAAATCTTATTTATGCGGTTATACTGAATATATATATTATTACATGAATCATCTCATTTTATTTTTTTTCCTTTTCAAACGGACAGAATAATATTATTGACTTTTTATTTTAGTTATATAAAAGGATACTTTGTAAAAGTTTAATTATAAAATTTCCAACTTTATATGACAGCTGTAGAGATACGTTGGACATGTTACCCTCCTATCTGTTCGAACGTTCTTTGAATTATTTTTATTATTATTATTATTGCCTTTCCAGTGAGACAAAAATAAATTAATAATACAAGTTGATATAATTCTTTTTCTCTTATTCAGTATTTGATACTTAACTAATCGAAATTCGCGTTGAGAAAATTCATTTAGGAGTAAAATATTTCTTACTATAAAATGGTTGTATCGTAAAGCTTGAATCAAGATCTTTAAAGTTCTGATTAAAAATAAAAAAATATATATAGTTCAACTTAATTGATAGAATATTACTTAAGCATTTTGCGAGGATGATTCTCATCGTTCCATTGGTCACTCATTAGAGTGTAGAATATATTTTACTATTTTGACTTTTTCAATAGATTATACTTATAATAAATAAATATATATCGAAATATTTTTTCTCCATATAAAAGTTGCAAGAAAGTGTGAATAAACAATATTCGATCAAGCTTATGATTAGATCCTACATTCATTTTATATTGTTACTATAAGGTTTCAGATGATTTGGAATTACCAAAATATTCCATTTTCATCTTTAGTTACAAATGGTTCAAATATTTGGAACTACCATATGATGTTTAGAATTTGGGGAAGTCAATGACAAGTAATTCCTAAATATATTAATATCGACTAAATGAATTCTCATTTATTATGATCTTTCATTTAAATTTATTTCGAGCTAACATTATGACGAATAAATTATGAGAAATTGTTGACTATGGTTGTTGTATAAATCCAATTCAATAGGATAAATCTTCGATTACATTATATGAAACTGAGTGTTGGCCAGTCAAAGACTTTCATACCCAAAAAATGAGAATAGTAAAAGATGAATATATTGAGATAGATGTGTGATCATATATACAATTAGGAGTGAAAATATTAATAATAAGGATGTAGGTAGAGAGACTGAGATAGTTCGGACATGTGAAGAGCAAATGTGTAGATATTGCGGTAAGAAAATGTGAGAGGTTTGTCATATATAGTAGACTTAGAAGGGGATAGAGATAGACCAAAAAAGTATTAAAGTGAAATGATTAGGTAAAATACGATACGACTTTAACTCACTAAATACATGATCCTTAATAGTAGTGTGTGGTGATCGAGAATTAGGATAAAAAGATTGTAGGTAATTGATTTGACATATATCTTTCCATCCTCAAAGTATTAGTAGTATCATTGTTGTAATATCTTATTCTTAAATTTTTATCACTATTTATTATTTCTTCAGCCTTAATTATCTTATTATCTTGTTGTTATTACCGCTTACCTCTTTTTCATCCTTGCTTTTAGCAAGAAATCTCTAGAAAATAAACGAGGAAATCATTTTTTTCTAAAAATAAATTAAAAAGGAACCCCAAATCTACGTATACATTATCGATTCTCTTTCCTCTCTACATACGCACTACATACTCTCCCGATCTCACTCGTAAGATAATTTGTTATAAGTCTATTTTCTCTTCCTACAAGTTTCACCGACAATTCCAACCTAAATCAATTTTTGTTTAAAACAAATCACTTTATTCTTTCATTTAAAAAAATTAATTAAATAGTTATATTAAAACCTCACCCATTTTATTAATTTTATATTTAATATACAATAATCAAATTCATAACTTCCCAAATTCCCAACTAGTAGTATTTCTTTATCTTCTCCAGCTCAGACACAGACACACACACACACAGTAGACACAGTCCATTTTTCTCTCTCAAAATCAGCCAACAAGAAGATGAACAACATGTTTACCACTCCTTTGAACAAGAATTGAATCAAGAAATCAAATTACCCAGAAAAAAAAATCCTGTTTTGGGGGTTTTGGGTTTACCCAAAATCTTCAAAAAATGAGCTCAAAAATCTTGTTTTTATTCACCATTTTTGTATCAATTTTCACCCTTTTCTTGCCGACAAACTCCGACATTGTTTCCGATCGAGCTACCCTTTTATCTATCCGATCTGCTCTTCGTGGACGTTCACTTTTATGGAATATCACAAGTACAACTTGTTCATGGCCTGGTGTTATTTGTTCACCTGATAAATCTTCTGTTTTAGAGCTTCATCTACCTGGAATGGGACTTTTAGGCCAAATCCCACCTGGGCTTTTCTCAAATTTGACTAAATTGAACTTTCTTAGTCTCCGGTATAATGCACTTTCCGGTGTAATTCCGGCGGACTTGTTTACTTCACTTCATGATTTGCGTAACTTGTACCTTCAAAATAATCTATTTTCCGGTCCGATTCCTGATTCAATCTTCTCTCTTACCAATCTTGTCCGGCTTAATCTTGCTCATAACAATTTCTCCGGTTCAATACTGGAATCTTTCAACAATTTGACTAGTTTGGGTACACTTTACTTGCAGGGAAATGGGTTTTCGGGTCAGATACCGGATCTGAATTTACCTGGTATGGTTCAGTTCAATGTATCGAATAATCAGCTAAACGGGTCAATTCCTAGTAAACTTGCGGGTCAACCCAAGGATGCTTTTTTGGGTACTTCACTTTGTGGTAAGCCACTTGATTCATGTGATGGTAGTAGTATTAGTAGTATTGGAGAAGGTAAAAAGAAGAAACTTTCTGGTGGAGCAATTGCTGGTATAGTAATTGGTTGTGTTGTTGGTTTGCTTTTGCTTCTTTGTTTGCTGTTTTTCTGTTGTAGAAAAAGGGGTAAAAAAGAAACAAGATCTGCTGATGTTGGTGCTGTTAGTAAGCAGGTTGAAGTTGAAATGCCTGAAGAAAGAGGGGTTGAAAGTAATGGTGGAAAAGATGGATTCTTGGGTAGTGCAATTGCAGCTATTGGTGTTGGAGGGGGTAATAAGGATAAAGGTAAAGCTGAGGCTGTTGTAAATGATGGAAAAAGTTTAGTGTTTTTTGGGAAAATGGCTAAAAATTTCAATTTGGATGATTTGTTGAAAGCTTCTGCTGAAGTTTTGGGAAAGGGGACATTTGGTACTGCTTATAAAGCTGCTTTGGAATCAGGGATTACATTAGTTGTGAAGAGATTGAGAGATGTTACTGTACCTGAGAAGGAGTTTAGAGAGAAAATTGAAGATGTTGGGAAAATGAATAATGAGAATTTGGTTCCTTTGAGAGCTTATTATTATAGCAGAGATGAGAAGCTTCTTGTTTATGATTATATCTCAATGGGAAGCCTTTCTGCACTTTTACATGGTGAGAAAAATAACTTCTTTTTTCTGTCATTCTTTTTCATGTCATTATATTACTGTTATGCTTTTCCTTGAATCGAGCGTCTATCGAATCATGTCATCATAGTGCTGTACTGTTGTTTACCATTTACATGATCTGCAAATTTTAGTTTTCTGATTGACACTGATACTGCTGCTTTCTATGTTGCCTAGACTCTTAAAATGTGGTGCTTGTCGGATCCTGGATCCTCCAAAAGTAGTGTATATTTGGAGGATCCAAACACGAGGCCGAGTAACATAGACTGTTTTTGCTGATTTTATGAGGCTAGTAAGTTTGGATGATCATTTGTTTTCTTGGATCTTGTTATCTGTTACTGAACTGGTGCTGCTGTGTGAAGGTTGCTGCATTTGGCTGATGTGTTGTAGTTGCATTATTGTGCCCAAATGTGCTTAGCCACTAAAATTAATGTTTTTTTTTTTGACATTATTGTGCTGTGGTTGCACTATTGTGGATGTTTGATCAGATTTTATCTTAATCTAATGTGATGAACATTGTGTTTAGTGAATATGAAATCTGACATGTTTTATATGTTACTCAACCTGTAATGGCTTTACAATCTGCAATTGTTGCTGTTCAAACTCGTGTTCATCATTTAGATTGAATGTATACTTTATCCACAAGTGATCTGCACAATTTTTAGATTCCTAAGCCCGAGAGTCTATCAGAAACTACCTCTCTACCTACAGAAGGTAGAGGTAAGGTTTGCGTGCATCCCACCCTCCACAGACCCCACTTGTGAGATCTCATTCGGTATGTTGTTGGAAGAGTTTAGGAAGAAGTCGTAAAATTGAATATATGTGGAGGACAGGTTCACTGCGTTCAACAGGGAGAAACAAGATCATTTAACATTTAATCTGTTGGTATGTATTTAAGCCAAATGTACCTTTGTTAACTTATCGACTAAATGTTGTGTAAAAACTATGAATTATTTTGGGTGCTTTATTCGGCATATTCCACTGCTACTATATCATGTCACAATAGTTTTGTCATTCAACTTGTCTTTTCTATAGGCAACAAAGGAGCAGGTAGGACACCGTTGAATTGGGAAACAAGGGCTGGCATTGCCCTTGGAGCTGCACACGGGATCGCCTACCTTCATGCACAAGGGCCCTCAGTATCACATGGCAACATTAAGTCATCCAATATCCTCCTCACCAAATCATACGAGGCCCGTGTTTCAGATTTTGGCCTTGCTCAACTCGTTGGTCCATCATCAACTCCCAACCGTGTTGCAGGTTACAGGGCACCAGAGGTAACTGACCCTCGTAAAGTCTCCCAGAAAGCAGATGTCTACAGCTTTGGCGTCTTGTTGTTGGAACTTCTAACAGGGAAGGCTCCCACACATTCGATAATGAATGAGGAAGGTGTCGACCTACCAAGATGGGTGCAATCAGTGGTACGAGAGGAATGGACAGCCGAAGTCTTTGACCTCGAGCTCCTTAGGTACCAAAACGTCGAGGAGGACATGGTCCAGCTATTGCAAGTTGCAGTTGACTGCACTGCTCAGTACCCGGACAGACGCCCTTCAATGGCCGAGGTCACTAGTCGCGTTGAAGAACTCTGTCGTATGGATTCTGGAGGTGGTGACATAATTGACAATGATGCAGAAGTGCAAACTGCATGAAATTGAACAAGAAAAAATAGTTCCATCACATTATTTCAATTTTTTTCTTTTTCGTTTTCGATTGAGCATTTCGATTACTTTGTTCATTCTTGGAGTTCTTCAGTGAAGATAAATTGTTCATTTTATTTTATTTTTTTGAATTTATTTTCCAGTAGCAACAGAGTTTTATTAAAGATCTGGTTGGTAGTTGAAATGGAGCTGTTTTTTTGTTTTATAGATATTGATGTATTCTTTTTTGAAGGTGTGATGAACTGTATAAATAATTGAGATGACCTGTAGTTAACAACTCATTGCATATTTTTTTGGATTCTTTAAGATTTGCTTCTGATTTTTAAGATTTTAATTTGTTGGAAATAGTACAACAATAACAATATATCAGTGTAATCTCATAAGTGCGGTTTATAAAGGAGGGTGGTGTGTGCGATTTATAAAGATAGAGAACTGTTTCTGATAGATTCTTGACTCACACAACACATTAATCAAATATAATTTTATAAGTGGGATATGAGAAGGGTGATGTGTACAGAGTTGTTTCTAATAGACTTTCGGTTTAAGTAATGTGCATTAACCTAGTGTAATTTCAAAAGTGGGATATGAGGAAGGTGATGTATACGCAACTTTACTCCTATCTTTGTAAGGTAGAGAAACTATTTCCGATTATTTTTTTGCTCATATAATACATGATAAAATTAAGTATGAAAAGAAACTACGGTGAGCATTTGTTGGTAATAGGTAGTGAATTATAATTATTCATTAATTATATTAATGTTGTGTAATGTCAACCGCCAACAATGCCATGTGAGGTTATTCCTTTCAAAGGGGCCTAAATGACCTTATCAAAATATGAAACGACTTTAATGTATTTTTTATGTCCATTTGTAGTTTGGTCTGTACTTGTACTTTCACTACTTATTTTATTTTTTAATTTAATACAAGCAAACATATTAACTTACTATTTAGTTAAATCATTTCAATTAGTTAAACATCAAACAGAATGAAACATACCAACCAATGTGAAAATTAGATTTTACTTATATACATCGATAATGTAAATAAATTTTTACGCTATCAATGTATTTGTTATAGCAAATTATTTGATTTATAGATGGTTAATTGTAATCAAGGCGGATTTAAAGATTTGATTAAGGATTCACGTGAATCCAAGATCTACACAAAAGCTATTGGTTTCACGCGTGAACCCGGAAGCAAGAGGTTGATTTTTTTTCTAGGTTGATTCTCATTAGTGAAATTAACTTGTTATGGGAGATTAGTTGATTTATTTTCTAGGTTGATTCTCATTTATTATAAATATAAATTTATATGTAATTCTTTTTTATATAATGTTCGTTGATACTGTCAGTATATAAATGTTAAACGTTAAAAATTAACTCAACTTTTGAGATAACGATTGGTTACTTGCTTGTATAGTTAATAAAAAATAGACATTTTTCCAACTATATACAAGACATTGTTCCAAAAAAAATTACAAGTTTGAAAACGAGTTTTAAAAACTACTCTCCACCAGATAAAATTAGATTAGAAGCAAAATCAATTAATCATGGCTTATTATTCTTTAAGTTATGAAAACATTATTTTAATTTGCTTTTGAATAAACTAACAGTTGATCAGAAGGTCCTCCCATAAAAATAAGAGAAATGTTAATTAATATAATAAGAGTAGTTACCACTGATTTGCAAGGGTGATCAAGTTAATTGAGTAGTAGATATCTTTCTTTATTTCAATCGAATTCGTCGCATAAGGCTTGTCTACTGCAATTTACCTCTTTCTGGAGTAGGGTTTAGTCAGTGCCAGTCGAGGGTTCCTTATCATAAAAAATACTAAATAGTCAACACTCATAACCTCTCTATATCGTTTGCCTGAATATCTTTTGGATGTTCTATGAAAATGTTATTACAGAAAACATATAATATAACATTATAACATAAAAATCAATTTTAAAGAGAACTTGTCTATTATAATGCAATGTTATTGTAGACACGTGCATTCGTGTAGCTTTCTTCTGATGTATCTTCTTCTATTCAAATGTTTTCTAAAACAATGGAAAACATTAATTTTTGGACCGTACTTTTTGAAGAAGCATTTCAATCATGACAAGGATAACAAAAAATTTCAAAATTTTCTTCTTAGCCGAAATGCCCTAAGGATTATATAACATCCATCTATTCTTCTTTTTTGTCTTTGGTTCAATGTAACGGGTTGAGAATGTACAAAAGCTCGATCGCCATTCAAATAACGAAAGGTGCTTTTCAATAATATTATGTTGTTGTGATGGCTTGGCTTTATTTTGGTCTAGTAGTGAAGTATTGTTATGAATCCATTCACAGGCGAATCAATTGTACTTTCCAATCCTGAATTTACGTTAGCAAATGCATATCTTTATGGAATGAGACATGACTCAACTAGCGATAACTATAGCGGTGATTTTAATGGAGATGGGGTTGATATCAAATGATTAGTTTCGATTTCTTGTATCATGAAATTTGTCATCTATCAAGATGGATTACTCGTAAAAGATTGATCAAATTTGAAAAATTCGTCCATCATAAGAAGTTCAAATTCGATGACGGACATGATTTGAGTTCTTGATTTTCGAAATCATTTTCATATGATGAAGTTATCAATTTTTTATTTTTATTTTTAAATAATCAATTTGTTTTAGGATGTTCTCATAGTTTTAAGGTGTCGTCGTCCCCCTTGTTCATGACTATTTTTCATTCAATTTCAGTTTAAACCTTAAAAACACATTTGAACTACTTATATATCTTACAAACCCATATTTTATCTGTTAATCATCAAAATACTATTCTCTTCGTTCCATATTATATAACATAGTTAAAATTTAAATTATGTCATATAAATTAAAACAGACGAAATATTAAAATCAACATATTAACTAATTTAGCTATTATTAATCTCTATATGATAATTGAATAATTTCTTCCCTTTTTTTTTGCCCCTATATATAATATAATAATAATAATTATTTTCTTTCTTAAAAAAAGCGAAATAATTGAATGATGGGCAGTGAAGGTGGTGTATCTGTCGGTGACAGAGTACAATAATTCTTTTCTCCCACTTTTGCATTAGATGTTGTCAGATTTTGCTATTTTTTAAACATTTAGAATTTTTTTTAATTGTCTTTTAATTTTATTTTGTATAGAAAAAGTAGAAACGAAAGTCTTTAAGCAATATTAAAGTTATTTTCGTGTAATTTATAAATTATAAATTTGAGTCATAGAAACATTCACTATTATCTGCATCACATTCTTTGGAGTAACGCTCTTCTCTAAACTTTGTTAATTCGAAATGTTTTGTGCATCGAGATATTTTTTTTTACTGAAGAAGTGGCTTTCCAAATTAGAAATTTTGAATTTCCATTTTGGAACTTGAATATTTCTGCCTTATTGTGTAGAAGGATAAAGCTATTATTAGAAATCTTATCTTTAAATTTGTGAAGATGTGTCAGTATCCATTTTCTTCTTTCCTTTTTCAGAAAGTTGAAGTATTTTAAAGTGGAATAATAGTATTTTTAGGCCATTATTAGCCCAAAGAAAATTTTATTAAGTATATTTAACATTTCGTTAATTAATAAAAATAAATAGTTTTGGACTTTTGGTCCATTGTTAAGTAGAACATGTATTATATTCAGATTATTTTGAAAATTCATTACTGTCAATTGTGAAATAAAAAATACAGATTTAACATAACAAATAAATAAGTAGTGGAACAATTATTATTAGAAAATAAATTAGCTACGGAACAAATTTTGTAGCTAAATAACAAAAATCTCATACTAATTCTATTGTAACAAAATTCATCGACAAATTCCATAGCAAATTTTATGTTTTCTAATAAAGATTTATGATAAATTTGTAAATATATATTTATGGAAATAGTCAAAGAACGTTTCAATCAATTAATTCAAATTCATATCACGTATAATTAATTTGTAAAGATTTTAGCTGTCATTCTATACGCTCATTGGTGGTGCACAAGTCATAAAAGGAATAAACTGTGGAAAATCTAGAAGAAATTAAAACCTTAAAATTATCTAATATATATAGATTATAGACTATAGTACCTAGTGGCATATAATATGTTAATTTTTTTTACTAAAAAATATTTATAAATATGATAAACATGGATATAAGACTAAGTCATTTCTCACTATTTAATTATAATTATATTAATGAATGAACGGCAACAAAAGGACCATGTCAATTTAGTTTACATTGGAAAAAGTATCTTTCATAGACTTTGAATCTTCAATTTTATTAAAAAACTAATTAAAAATAAATTAAGCATGCTTAGGAAAGAAACTACTCCTACTTCTCCTTAATAATAATGGAATTAAATTTAGTAACTATAAAAATTAATCCACTTTTATTTCTCACTTCAAATGATTTTTTTTAAAAAGCACCATGATACGTATGTACAAGCTATGCCAAGTAAGAAGTGTAGAACAATTAATTCAGGACCATCGTTGTATAATTATTTACCAATGGATTTACTTCTCAGATTGGATAAGAATTTAAATCTATAGCTATAGAAGTAGAAATAATGACACTGATAGTATATGTGACCTTTGGGATGCCAATAGGACATTGAATAAGATGTAAGTACCTTCCTCGTTTTAAACATTTTTGTGAGAAGTAAGAATTACAATAACAATAATATTACGCCTCAATTTCAAATAAATTGAAATCAATATATGAATTAACATGTATCTAACAAATACATTGAATCTAGAATACAACTTATGAAATTACAAAAACCTAGCTAGCTAATAGCCTTTGCATACCCAAATCTTATATATTTATATTTTATTTTTTACATAAAACCTAAATGTTAATTTATATATTAATTTGTAATTATCGTAAAATTATACAATTTGAAAAAAGAACTTAGTAGTAGTAGGTAGTAGAGAAATTTAATGGATAAAAAGCTCAACTATTTCTCACCAATAATGGATGAGGCCACTAAAGGACCACGTCGTCGTTTTAGTTCACATTGGATATTTGGAGCAAGTAATATCTTCATAGACAATTGTGATTTTGATTTTTGTTCGATATCTATATTTGAGTTCGATTAAGTTTGATTCATACTACATAAGTCTCATTTTGAAGAAAGTGCTTTCTATCAAGAATTTTTTTTAATGTTCAGATGATCGAGAATCTCTGATAATTAAGAGATGAGCAACCCATATACTGATTTTGATTTGATACTTCAATTTTTATTTTATTTTTAAAAAAATAATAATTTACAAACATAAAGAAACCACTAGAAAGAACATCACTCTCCTTAAAAATGGAAATTCATAATTAATTTAAAGTTTTAATCACTTTTTTGGGGCAAAATACTTCAAATTATTTGTATACACCTTTGTTTTAAACTCAAACTCGATTGATTCAAACACATGTTACAAAAAGTTAATGGGAATATTATAGCAGCCCCCCCCCCATAAAAAAACCATTTCATTTTTTGTGGTCGAACTCGAAAGCTCTAAGGAATAACAAACAAACTTCCACTCTAAAATGAAGTTCACAAAATATAATTGCATAACTTATCATCAACCATCACCACAATATCTAATAAATGATATCAATATGAGTTGTGGTGCAGTAGTGAAACTATTCACTGAGTTGTGGTGCAGTGGTGAAACTATTCACTGAGTTGTGGTGCACTGCTGAAACTAATTCACTATTAACAAGAAGTTTCGAGTTCGAGTTCTAGGTATGAAGAAATCTCTATTGAGAGCGCTATCTCCAAATGAATCCTGTAGTGCATGATTTAAATTTAATCAAAACGTCAATATGAGCTCCCTACACCGAATGAAAAATGAAAGAAAAATCTAACATATGGTTAAATTAGTACTTAGTAATTTTCATTTTATAAAAAAACAAACAATCATAATTACGTTACGTAGTACATGTGACCATAGGGATAAAAATAGGACAATCGATTAGACATAAATACATCCCCTCGTTTTAAACATTTCTCTAAAATATTATATTATTTTCTCCATTTTAATTTATTTGTCCTATTTTAATTCAACACAAAATTTAAAAAAATAAAAAAGTCTTTTAAATTTTGTGGTCTTTAAACATGTTATGTAGAGTTTGAAATTAAAGAGTAGTAAAAAAGAAAAACCAACACTATTTTTTAAAATAGATAAAAAAGGAAAGTAAGACAGATAAATTGAAACAAAAAAGAACTATACAATTAAATATCAACCAATCATTTCATTTTCAAATTTCAAATCAATTAAAACAGCAATGCACTTCACCCTAAAAAGTAAAATAAAAAACAAGTTGTGGCTTTCAATTTAGAGGGACCAATTCAATTAACACGTTTTTTTTTTCTGTCTAATTTATTTTATTTATTTATTTATTTTTGTAGAGAATTTTAATGGTTGTTTCTTCTTCTTCTTCTTCTTTCATTTTTATCTTCCATAAATTTTGTATTTCTTATTGCATGAAGCTTCTCAATTTAATCTATTATTGTACTTGCTACTATTTTCTTCTTCTTTCTTAACAATTTAATAAGAATATTTATTCTTATTTAATTGATTTTCTAGTTTTTAATTTGTTTTATAAATCTTTGGAAGTAAAAAAAAAATGGATTCAAGAATGGAGATAGATTTTATGAACCTCAACAGCAAACCACAATTATCAGAAATGGAGAAGCAACACAAAAAAGGTACAAAGAATTTATTTTAAAAAAATATATATATTTAACAACAAAAAAGGAAAGAAAAAAAAAATCTTCTTTGATTTTAGGGTTGTTATGGAATTTTAGTAGATTTTTTAGAATTGTATAAGGTTATTATAAAACCATACTTTGTGCTAACATTTATTAGGGTTTATTATGAGTAGATCTCAAAGATATGGTAAGTGAACTTTATTTGTTACTATTCCGTCTTAAATTATCTATCGTGATTTTTTTTTACATAATTAGGAGGTATTTTTTAATTATAACATCACATCCCCATAATTGAGGTTCTTGTAATTTTCAAGAACAATTAATTTTGTCTTAAACTTCTAAAATGATAAATAATTAGAGACAATTATTTTGATAAATCATGACAGATAATTCGAGACGAAAGAAGTGATTAAGTTAATTTTCACTTGACTCTTTTCTCTAGCCAATTTATTGTTAGTTTTCTTATGTTAATTTTAGATATTCATAATTCTGCAATTGTTTTGGCTTGCATAGTAAGTAGAAGATCTATATAATTTAGTCATAGTCTGTATTGGATTGGTCTCTTTCTTGTAGTTTAATTTGTTAAAAATAAATATATATTTTTTGGTGCATTAACGACTCGTTTGGCTCCAAAAATACCTGAGTAAAACTTGGGAAGTGGTGTTTGATCATATAACTTGGTAAATATATTTGATAAGTATCTCAAGTTCTCAAATACTAGAAAAAACTAGCATTTGAGACAAGTTCTAGTATTTGGGAATTTCAAAAAATTCAAAAATTACCCAAACTTTTATATTTTATAACACCTCCTCCAAAAAAAATTGAATTCTAATTTGAGTGATAAAATTGAGAAAAGGGAACAATTTGTGTTTAATCGGTTATAATTATAATGTATTGTCTTGCCTATATTGTTACTATGTTATTGTTCTCTGTTATCAATTATATTATAAGGTTATTTTTTAACAAAACATATTTATTATAAAATGATGATAGAAATTTATGAGTATTTTAAATAATTTTTAGAACTTATGGATATAAATCACATTTTTTGAAATAATCAAATATTTTTGGAAAAATTTGGGGTCAAACATGGTGAAACTTCACCCAAATATGATTTGCCAAGAAAATTTGAGAACTTGGAGCCAAATGTTAACCAAGTATTATTTGTTCACACAAGGTTTAGGGACAGATTGATATCGCACACTTACAGGTGATGCATACAATCTATATATATATATATATATATATATATATTAATAATTGATTTTACTATTCAAATATTTAACTCCTTAATTTTCTCATGAGTTGAAGAAAAAAAGAAAAAAAGGGATTTAGTTAATAATTGATGGCATGAGAATAAGAAACTAAAATATCATATATATCATGATAACCTTATCCGAATAAGTTTGGTTTGTATATAGATATTGTAAGATCTAATTTAAAGGAATTTTTATTCTATCACGTGATATGAAATGTATTAATATACTATGCTCCCAAGAGGTCGGATTGTCTGATGGTCAATAAAGTGGATGAATAACATTAAGATAATAGGTTTAAACAAGGTGAAACTATAATTTTATTTATGAATTTGGCAGAATCTAATAAGTTATCTTCTTTAAATTCAGAATTCATAATGTCAAAATTTCCATCCTCCGTTTATGGGTCTAAAATTCAGATAAGATGATGATTATTTATTGACTTCTTTTTGTCTGCTCAAGTTTTGATAAACAAAATTCTTCAGTACCTATATGAATAGAAAATAACAAGTATATAATGAAATAATTAAAGTACGTATAAATTGATCCAAATTTCACCATCATAAAAAAATGTTATAATATACCTATGTATCTATATATTAACTGTGATACGTGTATATATAGAAATTATAAATCTAAAATTCAATCAATAACTTCAAAGGGCTAAATTTTTTTTTAGTGAATTTAGCAATCTATTTTTTGGTAGGACTTTCGATTTGAAATCTGTCGAAATTTGGCTCGTCGATAATATTTTTAACATTTTTTTTCGTTCTTTAGTTACATGTATAATTCTTTTTATTCATAATGAAAAACTCTATCTATTTTTGCCCCGAGGACTTTAATTAGTTTAACCTTATTAATTTTTATGTTATTTCTTGCTGAATTTGACTGAACCTTGTTAAATCATAATATTATTTCGTATTTTCTATTTACTTTAATTGTGTACTAGCTAACTCACGATATTCTTTCATTTAGCTACTGGGATGAAGTGGCCATTTTCATTGGCTGATTTAGCTACTCAACATGAAAACACATTTTTTCAGGTTATTCATAATTCCCTATTTAATTCTAATTATTTCCTTCATTTATACAAATTCTAATAAACTAATCTTTTTAAAATCTAATTTTCTTCTTCTATTTTTCAGAATTACAACTCCACCCCAATAGTTTCCATTAATTCAAAAAATTCATCCCTAAACAATTTCAAATCCACCAATGACCCCCAATACTTTGGAGGGGCTTTTCCTCTAGTAGCAAAAACAAGCACTTATGACTCAAGGTATTTTCATAGTTTATTATTATGTTATTTTTCCATATATTTTTTTTTTTATATTTTACCAAAAAATCAAAGTTTTTTTTAAAAAAAAATTCGAAACAATTATTTTTGCAGGAAAAATTATGACAATTGGAGTCCAAATGAGTCAACATTGACCATATTCTACATGGGTGAGGTCCATATTTTTCCGGGTATATCACCAGAAAAGGTACTATCTTAATTTTGGATTTTATTATTATCTATTTTTTATTTATTTCGGTTATCGTACTAATATTTTTTGTATTTTTTTTTTCATTATTTTCAATGTGACTTCTTCATTACTGTATTTTTTTTGCTTACTTATTTTAATATGCTTAACTTAAGTCGAGGGTTTATCAGAAAAAAGCCTCTTTGCCTTATTCAAGGCGGAGGTAAGAGAATAAGGTTGCGTACACATTGATCATCCTCCCTAGACACTATTACAAGATTATACTGTATATTATAATTGTTTATCAACAGAAAAGGTCCAAGGAATTATCTCTTTAATTTATGTATCTATTTTTCTCTATGCATCTATTTTTTAAAATTTTAGAAGTGATATTCTGATTATATATATTTTTTAAATTGTATAGGCTGAGCTAATAATTGACCTGGTTTCTAAATCAACAACTCTCCACATGGATGAGATTTTAGAAAAAGTGATGAATAAAGAAAAATATGAAGAAAATAAATCAGACCCTTCAAATGCATCCACAAATTATGCTAAAGGAGGTATATTTATCTTGGTTCTTTTTTTATTTATTTAATTAATTAATTAATTTTATTATTTCTTAATTTTATTTTATTTTAATAAACCTATATAATTTGTATTTAATTTGCAGCACTTGCTATGGCTCGTAGAGCAACTCTTGCCCGATTTTTGGAGAAGAGAAAGCATAGGTATTTAATTTCGAGTTGGTTTCATGAATGGTCATTCGATTTTCACAATACTGATTAAACTTACTAAATTGCTTTCGTAACGAAAAAATCACTCAACTTTATCTAAGTAAAATGAAAGTTGATAAACATTTTTTGTAACTAAGATGTCACTCAATGTTATTTCAATGATAAAATAAGTATATTGAGTGATCATATGTGAAATTATCCTGACAATCAAATTGACTTTGTAAATGAGTTTTAACATCAATTTGAAATATATTTTTTTCCAAAGAAAAACTTAATATTTGTCACATTTGTCAATAACAAAATAATATAACCTTATTTAAAGAGGGAGATATTATTTTTTTTCAAAAATTATTTTTATGTTGTATTAAATTTTATTTATTTTATTTAAATGTAGATTGATCAAAGCTAGGCCATATCTATATGGTGAAAATTTATCAAAGTTTCCCTTTGATATTCAACAAGAAGAAGAAGAAACGGCGTCGTCAAGCGTTCATTGGGAAAACTAATTCAAGACAAATTGCATTGTTTTGAATTATTATTATTATTCTTTTAGAGATATGATAATGTTTATACATGTGCCTATCATGTTGTGTTTAATTATATATTTACATTGACAACTAAAAATTTTCAAAGATTATTGTAATTTTATTATGAGTTAAGTTATAACATGTTTGTAAATTTCAATGCATTTTTAAAATTACTGAATTCAAATGAACCTGTTGTTCAAGGGAGAAGATATGCCCCTTCCGATAAGAGAGAAGTATGATCTCTTAGAAAATTCATATCGTCCACTCCAACTTGCTCGTAGCTAAGACATATTAGTTGGTCGTTGTTTGATTATTCTACGATTTCTGCTTTAAGCGTAAATCTCATATTTCTTTGGTTTAAGATTTTTGTACGCAATCAAAAAAGATGGAAGGATAGAATATATGCAATCCTTACCACTACTTCGTGGACCGCAAACCGTAAACTTGGTTTTAAGTGGGAAAAGGTAGAACATACTTCTTATTCACCCATTTCGAACCGTGCACCAGCTGGCATCCGAGTGTAATCGTAGAAGCATGACAACAAACAACAACATACCCAGTATAGTCGCACGAGTGGAAAAGCTAGACAAACAATGCAAATTCATAATGAAAAGATGTATGATTGTTCAAGCACTTATGACACAAAATTGTAATTAAAAAAACTATATAGAACCAACAAAAGAAATATCAGACAGAAAATATATTAACAGATCATTTCAAGATCCTCACAAAGAACTACATTCTATTTTTCCAGATTATTATGTCCCGGAGGCGGCTCTTCATTTAGCGGTCTTTGAGTGCTTGATTAGCCAATCGATAACAGCATCGATATTTACAGAATCCTTGCACGAAATCATGTAGCAGCAGACTTCTCTATCCGTTATTGAGTCGAGACCTCTGATTCAACAAGCATCACAAATAGTTAACAGAGAGTGAATTCGTAAAAGGGAAGAAATTGGCTGAACACATAGACAGACACCTAACTTCGTCACGAGCTTTAATCAAGTTAACTTAACTAAGAATCCGACTAATTGAACACCTTGTTCTGTCGAAAATGTGCTGCATTTTGATTTCTAACCATTTCTTTTTATCAAAACTCGCCTTCTTTATTTTTAGGCATAATATATAGATAGACACTTTAACTTGGCATACACGGGCAGTTGAACACCCCAACTTTCATTGTGATCATCTAGACACTTCAGCTTGACATAGGTGCGTCTCACGAACACCTTAACTTTGGTAATGCACATATTAACACCTTTAAGGGGGTGCATTCTCAAAGTTGAGGCGTTTATGGAGCCAACTTAAACCAAGTTCAGATTTCTAGATGTGTATTTTCAAAGTTGGAGTGTTTTGTTGTCGGTTGAGACCAAGTTAAGGTGTCTATCTAGGTATTATACCTTACTTTTAGGTACATTTTTTACAATGTAAAGTTTTTAATAGGTCAGACCCTTAGCTTAAGCGTCTAGATGAAAAATCGCGACAAGTTTAGGTGTCTGTCTGCCAAAGAAATAATTTCTTACGTGAAGGTTAATGTTCAGTGACTTACAGTTGATCGACCAATGACTGCTGCGAAAGAGCTTCTGATTTGTCAATTTTGTTTCCCAAGATGAGCAAAGGAATTCCACTTAATGAAGGTTTCTTCAAAAGTTCATGTAACTCAGTTCTTGTTATAGGTACACTGTCTCTATCAGCAGCGTCAACAACATACCTGTCGCATAAAAGATCCCGAGTCAATTCAATCTGAATATGTAATGCACAGTCAATTCGTACTCAACGCCTCAAAGTTAAGCTTTCCTTTTCGTCAAAAAAAGTTGGATGGAAACGAACATGGTCACTACTCGGGCCAAATGAAAGGAAGTTTACAGGGAAAAAAAACTGTTGAACTGTTCTGTAGCATTGGATTTTGCTGCTTATTATCCTTGCTAATAAGGAAAAGTTCGAACAAAGAGCAGAGGCTAGAACTGAGAAGTTGGTTATTGTAGTAGCGCTGAATTGTTATACTTATCCCGGGTATAAAAAATTTAGGATTACATAGTTACAATTATTCTGCGTCTGGTTATTGGTATTAGCTGAAACCGGAATAAATTTACCAAATCTTGGTATTATCTACCCCATATAGGATGGGGGCTTATGATCCCGGGATATCCTTGTTTAGAACCAAACAACCCCCAGCATATGGACATATGCCATCAAACTAGAATGACAAGGACGAGGCAAGGGCTGGTATGACACACCCCAACTAAAACCAACAGTAATGATGTTAACTTAAGGCAGGGAAAATAACAGGATCACAAAAGAGACAGCACCGAGTACTTCCCCCCGGCAGTCGCCACGGACGGAAAACAACATCGACTATAAAATGAGCAGTTTATGACTTTATATAATTTGCACACCTTGGACCTCATTACAGGAACTTAAGATACATATTCACATCAGGAGAAATTTCATCCGTTAGAGATGTCAAAATCATGAAATCAGGCAAAAGCATTAAATGCATATCGTAGTAAGCCAAAAACGAACAAATAAAAATAAAAATTGAGGAGACAGATAAGGACAGAGATTAAGATTAGAAATTACAATATCGCAGAGACACCTCGACAATAGCGCTCCCACATCGTGCGAAATCTCCTTTGGCCTCCAAGATCCCAGAGTTTTATGGTCACATTTCCTTTTGTTACTTTGCGCATATTAAATCCAACCTAATTGGAGAAACTTCATTGAGCAAGTAACCGAAAGAAGACAAGAATACTAGTTTAATTCAGTGAGGAAAAGGTACCGACCGTCGGAATCATGTCCTCGCTGTAGCCTCCAGTCTGATAAAGATCAAAATATCTAATGTCAAAAAACGTTGCCATTAAAATGAAAAAGGGGTCGGGAGAGATGGAAGAGGAGAGAGAGCATATAAGGTCCTCACAGCAATAGCATTGACGAGAGATGTCTTCCCAGCATTTTGAAGGCCTATCAGGGAAAGTTCCATTTCCTGTTTAAAAAATAGGCTAAACAAGGAAACATGTAGAAAACTTAGATATCGACAATGTCACTCAGGATCAAACGACATAAAGAATAAAGCACGAGTCATTCTTCCAACAACATGAATTTGAGTTTACACGGACCAACTTGAATAGTAATATCTGTTTAAGTTTCCCAGACTAATCCAAGAGAGCGACATCCAGTTATGGTAGTAATATCATCACATAATATAATACAACAATAGTTTACACGGTTGCAGAACATCTGAAACACCGCGAATACCCACACATAATTTTTTCAATAAAATCATCACTCTTTAGCACTCAACGGCAATTTGATTAAGACACTGCATATATCTGATACAACATTATTTTTGACAAGGTAAAGTATTATATGAACGATTAATACCAAAAAGGTGCTTCAAAAGTACAAAAGAAATCAACAAATTCACATAACTGATACGACTTTCTTTTTTGGTAAGTAATCTGATTCGACATTCACGTTCATCAAATCACTGATAAGCATGTGAAGAAATATTTAGAATAGTCGCTTGTTTGGTTAGCACACAGATATAGCCTTCTCTTGAATTTATACATAATTACTAGTGTCGTGTTCCTTAGAATAAAAGTTATACTCAGCATTATTGAAAGAGCACCCACCACATGCAAGCTATGAGGATTCGGATATAAAAATATTCAAATATCTAAAAATAGAGTTACATGTCAAAATGCTGAGACGTTATGTGGAAAACTAACGAAGTACATTCCAAGGAGAAAATATTGATTCGGAGGAGAATCCCAGAAGGAGATATAAGGAAAATGACTACAATAGAAATTTCTATATACAAGGTATTCCATTTTCTTCAATTTCACCTTAGCTTTTGTTCTGATTACAAAAATCATTGTATCTGTACCGAAACTTTTATTACAAAAATCACTGTATCTGCCTCGAATTTCTCTGCCGATTTTGGTCAAAGTACCCAAAATCGGTTGACCATATCCGGTACGGATCCCACACTCGTGTTGATACGGGTGCTGCCCCGAAAGTGAAGAGTCCGAGCAACTTAGATTACTACCTGAAGAAGACGGAACTAGAAGGATGACATAATTACAATGCTAATAGAGCCAGAGATGCCTTCACCTTAAATTATTCTTGATAAAATCTGCTAACCGTTCTTATGTTTATATCACTTCTCTCTTTCTTGCATTGACCGAACAAAGGTTTCAAATGAGCTATAGACCGAAGAACTTTCTGCAGCATAGCTCTAAGACAAATTCTGAAATTCGGAATAAGTCGTCGGAGATTCTCTACGTCACTATAGAAGAAAAACTAGTCCAAGAACAGAAAGTTATCTATATCTTCCCGCTTTTGGCATTGGTGCAATTTTAAATAGTTCACTAATTAAATAATTCTCTCCGGTACATATTTAGTCTTTGTTATTCCATTAGTCTTTGCTATAAAGCTTGCTAAATTTCTTCACCTATCATTAGACTGGGATCTTCCTAGACCACAATATGATATACATGATGTAGCTCCCGTGATTCGTTACACTAATTGCTAAGGACAAACAACGAGCTGAAACAACACAATGTGATAACAGAAGTAGAGTAATCAAACTTAGGAGGAGCTACTGGTCAAACTGCTAATGCTATTACTTACTGTAAAACAACACAATCTATAACTATGCTCCATGAGCACCTCCACCAAAAGAGAACTGTCCAAATAAGAAAAAGTAAAATCCCAAAAATACAACAACAACAACATACAAAGTGTAGTCCCACAAGAGGGGTCTGGGGAGGGTAGCGTGTACACAGCCTTACCCCTACCTTGTGAAGGTAAAGAGGTTGTTTCCGATAGACTCTCGGCTCAAGTAAAGCATATAAAAATTCAAGTAAGTAAAATAAATACACTAGCGACGGATCCATGCTGAAAACAAATAAGAAAAGAATGCATAGGGACAACAAAATGTACGATAACTAGACAAAACTTGACTAACTACTAAGCTTCTACCCAATAATATTGTTGAATATTATTTGATTATCAAGATCACAACTTTTACATTCCAATCAAAGTAACTTTCTTTTAAGTTCCTGACATTGTCAAAGCTGACGCCAACAACAACAACAATAACATTAACTAGTGTAATCCCACAAGTGTGGTCTGACGAGTGTGGTGAATACGCAGCCTTACCCCTACCTAAGTCAAGCTAATGCCAACAACATACCCCGTGTAACCCCACAAATGGTGTTTAGTTAGGAATCTTGCTTAAGAGTGTTCAAAACTTTAGTATGTATCTCTAAAAAGTTGTTTTTGACCTATATACGCAACATCATTTTCTATACGCACAATATAATTTTTCAATAAAGGGTGTTCAAGCGACCACCCTTGAGTCAATGTAGCTACACCACTCTCTAGGAGGGTGGTATCTACACAAACCTTACCCCTACCTAGTCAAGTTTATGCCAAGATAAACAAAATTCATCAACCATAAAAGAGAACAAACCAAACAAAAGATACAAGAACAACTAAAATCACCAATTTCCACTTTTCACCTCAAAATTTCCTTTCTCACATCAATCAAAACAGACAAACAAAAAAAAAGGATTTGCCCCCTCCCCACCCCTCCCCTCACTACAATCACACTATATCAAAGCAAATACATAACAATTCATAAAATTTCCAATTCTCCATATTTGCTTCAACCAAACAAGGGAACAAATCAAAAGGGGTTTCTTGAAAATACAAAAAGAACAAAACTTTATTACCTTCTAAGCCAATTGAGCAAAGAATCCCAAAGACCCATATTCAGAAAAGTGAAAAAGCAGACAACTTTGGTAGAATTAAGTGAATATATGAAGGGATTTTTGTTGTTGTTGTTGAAGAAGAGGTGACAAGTAATAAGCCTAATAGGAAACTTCGCCGACTAGAACAAGGACAGAATCTACTAATAGCATTTATATATTGTGTGTTGGATTATTGCGGCACCCATAATGACTTGCCATCAAGGGAGTTTAGCTAATTTAAAAAGTTAGCTCTTTTTTAATACTAACACCATAACAACAATATACTCCGCGCGTGATATTATAAGTGGGGTTTCAGAATAGGTGATTATAAGAAGATTTTATCTCTATTTTTGTGGGCTAGAGAGTGTTGTTTTCGATAAATTCTTGATTCAGAATTGATATTTGTTATTTTTTAAAGGTTTGTGTTGAGTTTAATTATTGAAATTATTGAGATTGTTGTTAAAAAGTTGTATGCTAAAATTGAAGTTATTTGAGTTGATTTTGAAAAAAAAAAGTGTTGGTGAATTTATGCACAACATTGTATCGTGATCACTAAGATTATTTGGCCATAAATCTTAACGAGTTGTCAGGATTTCAGCTATAAATATCTGAAAACTTATGATAATTCGTGAGAATTTGATTAGAATTTTTAATGAATTGCGATATCTTGTTGTTAAGGCAGGTTTTAATTAGTATCGACTATAGAAAAAGAAATACTTGTGATCGCTACTTAGAAATTATGACGAATCACCATAAGTCATAATGACAATCGTTAAGGCCATTTTGTTAAGACTTTTTTTTAGTGGGATTAGAATTTAAATGGTGGCACTAAAAGATGCTATTTGTGCAAATGTGTATTAATCCAGGCCTTTGATACATGGGCTCTGGGCTGAATTTAACTTCTTATTCTTACTTTTGTTTTTGCCAAATTAGGCCCAATACTGAAAGGCTAAAATACAAAGCCCATAACATAAAAGAAAAGACTATCCATATATAATGGACCAATTGAAAAGGGGAAGGGTCGTTTGTACTTTTATTCCGATTTTGTGTTGGTCTTTAATTTTTACCCTTCGAGAACAAAGAACTTTTTCGCGGACATACATTTATATTTTTGCATCAGGATATCTCACTAGGAATAAGTTCAATTTCTAGGGGTAAATATTAAAGAACAATCATTTGAAGGACAAAACGTGCAATTACTTCAAAAGAGAACGATTAAACGAATGAAAAGTCCATATTATATGTTGCTTTAAATAGTGGAAAAATAAGGTCATTTCTGCAAATGATGTCTATAATGTTGGGTTAATCAAACATGAATAAGCCCATTTCATTCCTAAAATGATTTGGGCCTCTTATTTGGGTTCAAAATTGGCCTTTCTAATGGTTTAAGCCCAAGATTGGCCCAATTAGTTATTCAGCATAATTTGTAGGGAAAATTACGCGTATAAGCAAACATATACTAGTTAATTACTTAATATAACTATAGTTTACCTTAATTACAAATCCGCGAATTATACAAATGAGGCAGCTTAAACTATAGCTACAACCCATAAATATGCAAACTCTAGCTATGGAGCATAATTAAGTTTATTATAATGGCTATTTGTGAAAGTTTCCCTAATTTGTATTGGACTCTTTTAATCATGGGCACACATTTTATTTTGTTTAAACACAAAAATAGCAAAACTTTCACGAGGTACCTTATTTGAACATCGCTATTTAACGTGCACCTACTTTTTAAAAATTCTTACACGTTTGCAAATCATACGGGAAAAGTACACTAATACTAGAAGTGTCTAATACGGCGAGCTTGATTGAGAAGACATTAACAGAGGAAATCAATCTTGACCTCTCTAGACTCTAATTATCAGGAGCGGATCCACGTGTAGAGTTTTGGGTGCTCGAGCACCCATTGACTCCGACGGAAATTTTATATATGTATATAGAAAATACTGAAATATTTATATAAGGTTTACTTCAGCACCCATTAAACAAAGTGTTCCATGGGCGCTGTGGTTCTGAAGTCGGATTTTAGGAGCACTGGTTCTCTTCATCTAGGGTTCGAGCCGCTGCAACAACATATATCTTTTTGTTGAAAAAAGGCCAACAGAAACTTCTTGACTTCTTTTTCAAAATTTTGCTTATATTTCTTTTTGTTTTTCCACTTTCCTATTTTTGTATTTCATTTATTAATTAAATTATAAAAATATTACTCCAGTAAACTTCTAGAAAGAAATTTTTTTGGCTAGTAAATGTTAAAAGAATTGAGCATCCATGATCATCGGATCCTGGATCCGCCACTGCTAATTATGAGTTATGGAAAAACACATGTTGTACCAACCCAATCATCGCACTATAAAAATAAGTTAAACTTTAATTTCTTTAAGAGAAAAAAGACACAAGGTTGATACCATGTCCAAATTCAACCCTATAATTAGACAATTTGATCCTAGTACAGTCCTCAAATAGTGACAGTATTAATATAAAATGGGACAGATACATTAAAATATTTATTTTTGAAACAATCAGATTTCTTCCTTAACACAAGAAACTTCAAGTCTAAATATATTACTTACTATATATTTTTAATATTTCTGGAATGTCATGTCTAATAATATTTTACAATTATCTTTATCTTATAATATAATAGTCAATCTAAATCAATTGATAGCTGAATTTTAACGAGAATATATTGGACTCAAGCTACCTAGTCTACTACGTGCTAACATCGCATAGTTGAATTTGCACCCAAACAAAAAAAAAAGTCATTAATTTTCTTCGGAGCAATGTACGATAAAGTATTACCTATGTCCTATAAATAACGAGTTTGAGTCATGAAAATAGTTACTGATGCTTGTATTAGGGTTATGATAGTCTATATCACAACCCTTGTGGTGCAGTCCTTCCATAAATCCTGCTAACGCAGAATGTTGTGTACATCTGATTACCCTATGTATAAGAGAAGGTTCACTTTGAAATTTCTTTGGGAATATATAACGTAAGATAAAGTTGTTTCAGTGTGATCTATAAATCACGAATTCGAACCGTGAAAACAATCACTAATACTTGCATTAGGATTGACTATCTACATCACAGTCCTTGAGGTACGGTTATTCCCTAAAACCTGCTAACACGAAATGTTGTGTGCACCGAACTGTATCCTACTTCTAAAAGAAGGTTCACTTTGAAGAAGGTTCACTTTGAAGGTTCTCTTATTTTGATTTTTATATTTGGGTAATTTAATTAGGTTTTGAACTAGACTAATATGAATCCCTATGAATTTTCAAACTTGGAAAATGTGAAATTATTTTATGAAAAGTAAGATTTTGACAATAATATTACCCATAGTTTTCAATTTCTTAATTAACGGTTAAGAAATATACAATATAATACTTTTTTTGTTTTTGATTTTTTTGTGGTATATATATAATATTATATTTGTGGAAAAAAATTAAATGTGGAATTATCTAGAATGAAAAACATGGATCTCCTCGTTAAGGAGGGGGCTAGGAATTTTTATCGATCGTATTAAAACTAATTATGATAATTTCTCTAATATTTGCAAATAATATAATATGAATAAATATCTTAGAAATTACTTTTGAATGTCAAATTCATTAATAGCGATAAATATTTTTTACAGTATCTATATACAATCATAACAATAATATAATATACCAGCGAGATCTGAGGAGGTCGGAGGCTGTCTGCAAACTTTACTCTCTTTGTTAGATGAAGAGAATATTGTTTTCAATGGAATAATAATGTATATAACTTAAATTCTCCGGTATACTCTCTCTTTTTTTTACATGATTATGAGGTAATAATTATTTTCTTTTCCATTTTTTTGATCATATATATAGATATAGTATATTATTATACTCAAGCCATATATAACTTAAATTCTCCGGTATACTCTCTTTTTTTTTAACATCATTATGAGGTAATAATTATTTTCTTTTCCATTTTTTTGATCATATATATAGATATAGTATATTATTATACTCAAGCCATATTAAAAAATTTCTGACTTTTTTTTTGCTTGCATTCATTTTCAACATTTGCTTATTCATGTTTCTTGTAATCTTCCTTTTTTCTCTTATTAATTAAATCTTATGGATTTTTTTCAAATATAAACAACCAGTTGTCATATATAAAGGTCATATATATCCATTAGCTTGCACAAGAGTTTGACTAATAAAAATTTCAAAATATTAGTATGTTTTAGTAATTAATAGTCAAAATTTTGGATAGCATTTATATATGCCAAAGCCAATATATAGTAACTCAGATTTTTCTTTGGAATTTAAAACTTAGATTTAATACGTATGCATAGAGATAATGGAAAAGAAGAAGGATAGTAAAATAAAAGAAGCGTGAAGGTTTTTCAAGAAGTTAGTTAAATGTCATTTCAAGAAGTTAGTTATGGATCATTGTCAAGAAGTTAGTTAGGTAGTTAGGAATTTGGAAGTTGATGTATAAATACATAGCTTAGGTCACTATAATGTAATCCAAGAATTCTATTCAAAACTTCATCTTCTTCCATTCTTATTTTTTCTTCTTCTCGTTTCATCAAAATCCTCATGGTATCAGAGTAGGTGACAGAATCTGAAGAGATGAACTTGTTCATCTGAGTGTTCATGTGTGTATTACCTTTGAAGATCTGAAAAACAGAGTCTGAGAAGTTAGTTTTTGTTAATTTCCGTTGTGCAATTGAATAAGAAGAAAGATAGTTAACATGATGCAAGAAGTAACTGGTGATCAAGCCACAACTGGAAACAACAATGTGGATGAAAATTCTGGAAATCCAAGTTCCATTCCAGTTACATCAATGACTCAAGGGGTTGATTATAGTCATCCTCTGTTCTTGAGTCCCACTGATATCAGTGGTGTAAATCTGATTTCGTTTCAACTTACTGGAATAGAAAATTATGCATTGTGGAGTAGGTCAATCAAATTGGCCTTACTAGGCAGAAACAAGATGGTTTGGTAGATGGATCATGCAAGAAGAGGATGTAAGGACTGAATTACAAGGTCAATGGAAAAGAGTGTCAAAAAGTGACTTCAAGTAGGTCGGTTATGGGGTTAAGTTCTATGAGTAGTACTAGAATGGAGGCTCTAGGAATGTATTCAAGAATTGGAGGAACCTCTGCTACACAAGGATATAACAAATTCAAGAAGAATTTTGCAGTTGTGTGTGAATTCTGCAGAAGCAAGGGGCACAGCAAAGATCAATGTTATAAACTGATTGGATACCCTTCAGATTTCAAGTCCAAGAGGAAATTGAATGCTGGAATAGGAAATTGAGCATACATGGTTGGTAATGATGATAATAATGCAAGAAAAAATGGCTATGAAGGTATATCTAGAGGTCCTTCTTTCAGTTATGAGAGTAACACTAATGTGGCTATAAAAGGTCACACTGGGGATGTAGATGAGTGTTCAACTCAGTTGCAAGGATGCCATTTCACTAGAGATCAATACAGCCAAATTCTTCAGATGTTCAAGCAGAACCAATGATGTGGTCATAAAGTTGAAGATGCAGGCCAAACACATGAAGCACAGACTAATACTGCAGGTAAAAACTTGTTAGTTTCTGAAAATAATGAAGTCTGGATTAAGTTGGTATGCTCAATAAAGAATCTGTAGTCAAGGTGAAAGATCACAACATATGTACTTACCTACTGGTGAAGTGTCATATGTGTCTCATACATAAATGTGTCATATATCTCCAAGAAGTGTAATTACATATGTGTTTCACATACCAGAGTTTAAGTATAATTTGTTGTCAGTATAAGCAGGGTGACTAATGAGTTAAACTGCTCAGTTATTTTCTTCCCTCATTTTTGTGTGTTTCAGGAGCTTTACACTGGTAAGGTGAGGGAAGTTGGTAGAAAGGACGATGGTCTGTACTTGCTGTTAAAGAACTTGACACAAGATTAATTAAAACATCAGTCATGTGTTGTGCCTGAAAAGAAGCTAGAGATACAACAATTATCAGAGGAAGAAGTGGATGTGTGGCACAAGAGACTAGGACATGGATCCTCTCATATGCTGAGTAAAGTTTTTCCTGTTAATTCAGAAGTAGTAAATAGAGAGCTAAACAAATGTACTGTGTGTCCTTGTGCAAAACAGACCAGAAATGTGTTTCCAGTTAGCAGTATTAAAAGTAGTCAAGTGTTTGATTTGATTCATTTAGATGTATGGGGTCCATACAAGCAAACAACTTTTGATGGTAACATATATTTTCTAACACTGATTGATGATTTGTCAAGGCTGACTTGGTTATTTCTTTTGAAAAACAAGTCAGATGTGTGTGTTGCTTTAGCTCATTTTCTGCAATTTGTAAAGACACAGTTTGACAATATAGTAAGGAAGGTAAGGTCTGATAATGGGACTGAATTCATGAATTATGTGTGTGATCTACTCTACTTAAGGAAATGGGTATAATACATCAGAGGTCATGTCCTTACACTCTACAGCAGAATGGAGTAGCTGAAAGGAAGCATAGACACCTCTTAGAAGTAACTAGAGCATTAAGGTTTCAAGGTTAAATTCCTCTAAGGTATTGGGGTCAATTTGTGCTTACAACTGCTTATTTGATTAATAGAATGCCTAGTAGGGTTCTAGGGAGTAAGTCTCCATTTGAAAAAATGTATGGTGAAAAGTCTTTGTTGTCTCATCTAAGAGTGTTAGGATGCTTATGTTATGCTAAAGTTCTCACTGAGAGTGCTAAACTAGCATCAAGATCTAAGGCTGCTGTCCATATGGGGTATTCAGAAACTCAAAAAGGTTATATTCTGTTAGATTTGACAGCCAATAGTTTCTTTGTGAGTAGAGATGTGATGTTCAGGGAGTCAGTGTTTCCATTCATGACCTTCTCAGTTAATAAAGAGGAAGGTCCATTTGTTAATAGCATGGGTGATGACATGCTGAGGTGTGTACAAGATATATGTTGTGATAAAAGAGATTGATAACACTGATCAAGATATAGTACAAGGAGGAGTACAATGTCAAAATACAGAAGATCATGAGTCTTTGATAGGTGATACTCAGTCTGTGGGAACTAGAAGGTCTACAAGAGGAGTTCATCCACCAGTGTGGATGAAAGACTTTGTGTCTCTTAATATGGGAAGACAGGTACAGTATCCTATAGATAAGTATGTAGCATACAAACATTTGTCTAAACCATATCAAGAGTTTGTTGCTGCAACTTCTGCTCTAACTGAACCTGCTACTTTTGTTGAGGCAAGTAAAGAACCAAGGTGGATTGAAGCAATGAAAGCTGAAATACAAGCCTTGCAAGATAGCAACACTTGGAAACTAGTTGAGTTACCTAAAGGAAAGTCTGTTATTGGATGTAGATGGATTTATAAGATTAAGTACAAATCTAATGGAGAAGTAGAAAGGTTCAAGGCAAAATTAATGGCCAAAAGGTATAGTCAAAAGGAGGGTATAGATTATAAGGAAACTTTTTCTCCTGTGGTAAAAATGGTCACAGTAAGAACCATACTAGCCTTAGCTGTATCTAAAGGGTGGAATATTGTAACATCTCGCAAATTGAAATAATTAGGAAGAAGCTTAATTTTGAAAATAGTCATTTTTTGGAAGAATTAAAATCTGGAAATTTTGTTAAGTTAGCAAAAATGAGTTTTGGTCAACTTCAAACGACCATAACTTCTAGATCAGGATGAGTTAGGTATATTTCCATATATGGTTGGAAATCCATTGGAATAATCTTTTCAACTCCGTCAAGTTTGGGCGATTTCGAGTTCGGATGAGTGAGTTATGCCCTTTGGAAGTTGGGTTGTTGGAATAAGGAAAGTCAAATCCGGTTATTTTTAAGGGGTAGTTTGGTCATTTCTTTACCCCAACTTAACTAATTCATTTTTTGGTAATATTTTTAGGGACTAAATTGACTGGGTTCAGTTTATGCTTTTGAAAAATAGAGTTAGGGTTTTTGGAGGAAGAACTCAAGAGAAAGGAGAAGAGGGAAAACAAGATTTTTCATTTCGAAAGGATTTGATCTCGGATTTCTTCAAGGATTTGATCCCATCAGGTATGTGAGTCTCTCATAGCGTTGGGTTCATTAACCCACGCGCCAATCATGTTTAATTCAGTGAAATTCATCCTAGAAGAGTTGGAAAATTGATGTTCTTGACAAATATTCTTGAATTCAAATGTTGTTAGCGAATTAGGACGAATTGAGAAGTTTATGAAATCCTTACATTGAGTTTAGGGTTGCTTTGAGTTAGTTTCTTGAGTATACATGCTGGGCATCGGGATTTAAAACAAATTTGAGGAAGATAATCAAATTTTGGTGGATTGAGGCTGAAAAATGAAGAAGGAAAAAGTCGAGTAAGGTTCATGAAACAAGTCTGCATCGCGGACTTGTTCCCCCTTGTGAACAAAAATCTGCTCCGCGTCGCGGAGAGGATGCGGACTCCACTGTTTCAAAATTAAATTGCGCGAGCATTTATTTAGGAGTATCTCTGCATCGCAGACTTATTCCAAGATGGTGATTTCATAACTTTTCTCAAGTTTAGCTATTTGAAATCATTCCTAAACATCAAGAGACCTTTCCTATCACAAATCGTAATCCTTGAATCCATAATCAATTCAAGGAAAGTTAAGAGTCAATTCAAGTTAAATTAAGAGTCAAGTCAGGTGAAGTCATCAAAGTTTTCAAGGGTCTTTTACAGATGTTTTAACTTTGTTTTAAGACTAAAAGTTTCAAGTTAAGCTAAGACTAAAGAGTTGAGTTCATTTCTCAAAGAAGCTATAAGGGAAATAAGTATTCCCTAAGAGTTTATAAATGTTTTCACATTTGAGCAAGAAAAGGGAACATTGATTCCAAGAGAGCTTTTAAGCTAAGTTTGAGTAATTACCTCAAACCAGAGAAGAAGGTGTTTTAAAAATATATGAGCTAAGTATATTTTGGGAGTAGTACTGAGCACCGATATGGGGACGCGAGTTCATATTAACTTAAGCCCCATAAATCATGTAGCCATCATGGGCAGAAAAATGATCATACTTTTTAGATGACTCCTTAGTGCTTTTTAGCATAGACTAGTGGATCCACTTAGTAGCTTAGGTTCTATACCGATGGCAAGGTATAAGACGGTCCTTGGCAACGTGAGGTAAAACGTTGTACCTTCACTTAGGCTCATAGTGATGGTTGTCGGTTAGAGAAATTCCCACAGAAGTTATTGTATTTTTATATACATCAGTTTATTGTATTTTTACATATATTTCAGAGTTATGTTGTATCCTTGTATATACACCGAGTTGATATCATGTCTTCAAACATTTTTCTTTATATTGCAGTTGTTTTAAACTGCTTTATATTGAATTGAGTTCAGTTAAGTATTCATGAGTGAGAAGAGCCAAGGTAAGTGTTTCTTTCAGATTCCTTTCAAGCCTTTGTATGTTAGTATTTCCAACTCGCATACTCGTACATTCAATGTATTGATGCCAGTTGGCCTGCATCGTATTATGATGCAGACGCAGGTAACCAGGATCAACATCCAGCGCCTCGTTGATCCAGCTTGAGCATTCAGAGTCTGTTGGTGAGCCTCCTTGCATTTCGGAGGACTCTGTTATTCGCTTTCTAGTTTAGTTCATTAGGATGTTGTGGGGTTTGTCCCAACATCCATCTCAGTTGTTTTAGAGGCTTCATAGACAATTAGTAGTTCAGTTGTCTTTACATTATCATTCAGATGTTGTTTAAAGACTGAGTTGCCATTTTGGCTAAACTATTATTTATTAAGTTATGCATGAGTTATATTTTCTTATGTTTAACTCTTCCGCTGAGTTAAGTAAGTCAGGCCAAGGATTTTCTTGGGGCCAGCAATGGTCTTCGAGTGCCAGTCCCGCCCAGGGTGTAGGCTCGAGGCGTGACACATATCCATTAAATGGATGTGTATAATGTTTTTCTGTATGGTGACTTAGAGGATGAAATCTATATGACTGTACCTTAGGGTTTTTCCAGTCAGGGGGAGAATAAGAACAAAGTGTGCAAACTGGAAAAGTCATTGTATGGGCTTAAACAAGCACCAAGACAATGAAATCACAAGTTTGCAGAGGTTCTTCAGAAGAAGTTGGGGTTCAATCAAAGTCAATATGATCATTCTCTATTCACAAGAAGAACAACTGAAGGGACTACAATAATTCTGGTATATGTTGATGATATTTTAGTGACAAGAAGTAGTTTAAAGCCGGTGGAGGAGACAAAAAGAGGCTTACAACAAAGTTTTAAAATGAAGGATCTAGGAGAGTTGAAATACTTTCTTGGAATAGAGTTTGTAAGATCAAACAGTGGAGTTGTTATGCATCAAAGGAAATATGCACTTCAACTCATTTTTGAAGTTGGATTGTCATGAGCAAAGCCAGTTGGAACACTTATGGATGTAAATGTAAAGTTGAAATCTAGACAATATGATGATCAAACATGTAAGAATCAAGAGGAATCTTTAACAGATCAAGCTTCTTATCATAAGTTGATTGGGAAACTGTTATAGCTAAACATGACTAGGCCTGACATTTCCTATAGTGTGCAAACATTGAGTCAGTTTCTACATCAACCAAAAAAGTCTCATATGGATGCTGCACTTAGAGTAGTGAAATATATTAAGAGACAGCCAGGGCAAGGTATATTATTTTCTAGTAAGTGTGAAACTGAAATTACAGCCTACTGTGATGCTGATTGGGTAGCATGTCCTCTTACAAGAAAATCTGTGACTGGGTATGTAATTAAGCTTGGAGAGTCAGTGGTCTCTTGGAAGGCTAAGAAGCAAACCATTATGTCAAGAAGTTCAGCTGAAGCTGAGTATAGAAGCTTAGCTTCTACTGTAGCAGAGTTAGTTTGGTTAGTAGGGATGTTGAAAGACATAAAAGTTGAAATTCAGTTGCATGTTCAAGTCTATAGTAGTGACAGCAAGTCTGCTATTCAATTAGCTTCTAATCCAGTGTATCATGAAAGTACTAAACATATCGAAATCGATTGTCATTTTATCAAGGAGAAACTTCAACAAGGACTGATCAAAATAGTGTATATTTCAACACAAAATCAGCCTGCTGATCTTTTGACAAAAGGTTTCAACATGCCTCAACATGATTATCTATTGTCCAAGCTAGGAGTCTTAAACATATTTGCACCTCCTAGCTTGAGGGGGAGTATTGAGATAATGGAAAAGAAGAAGGATAGTAATATAAAAGAAGTGTGAAGGTTTTTCAAGAAGTTAGTTATGGGTCATTGTCAAGAAGTTAGTTATGGGTCATTGTCAAGAAGTTAGTTAGGTTGTTAGGAATTTGGAAGTTGATGTATAAATACATAGCTTAGGTCATTATAATGTAATCCAAGAATTCTATTCAAAACTTCATAGCTTAGGTCATTATAATGTAATCCAAGAATTCTATTCAAAACTTCATCTTCTTCACTTCTTATTTTTTCTTCTTCTCATTTCATCAAAATCCTCAGTATGTATATTATTCTTGAAACAATACTGTATATTTAATTTATAATACTTTTGTATTTGCATAATACATCGATAAACTACTTGAATTGGCCTTAATCAACAATTAAACACTCTAAATTTGAAAATGCACATTTAGATACCTTATCAACTCATCCCCGTTGTGTCTCTTGGATACCTGACGCTAACGTGATGCATAAATTTTAGAGGTGTCTAAATCGTCGTTTTGTAAGTTGTCATTGGCTGGAATAATTAAAAATAACAGTCTTTTTTTTTGTGTCAAATTTGTGATCATAGGACTTTGGGGCATTTATTCATTTTGATCAATTTCTCTCTATTTTTCCATATAAAATCCTCACACGTATATGTTTTCTTAATTAAAAAAAAAAACACAGTGGTGATAATTTTCAACGAAATATTAATCTTAATCTTTTAAATATTACATGCATGGATAGCCAAATCCATGCACGTATAATATATAATAAAAGTACCTCTTGCATGGTGAAGTTTCAACTTATACTTAATTTATAAAAAATAATATGAAATAAACTTATTAACGTAAAGTCAACACTTTATTCAAATTCATAGAGATTGGTAAACTAATTTTTAATAATCATGACTTATTCAAAATCATAAGTAATAAACTTAACCAAACCACAAAATTGTCTGGCTGTAATTGGAGTCAAATGTCTATATATGAATGTTTTTTTTTTGTCTTAATTAATTAATTAATAGAGAAAGTGATTGGGTTATTAATTTAATGGATTTATTTTGATTTAATTAGTGCATGCATGCGTTTTTCCAACAAATATATGTTGACAAATTAGTCGATATTCCAAAGTATATTAGATAGATAGATATATGGTATGATCACATATTATTAAGTTCAGGTGAATATGTAATCAACATAATAGATTTGTCCTTTCTTTGAGTTGATCTTGTGATCGAAACCTTATCATCAAGGGATGTGAGATGAATGAATGAGTTTCTTCCACTTCTAATCAAATATCGCGCATTAAAAAAATTAACAAGAAACTTTCCTCTTAAATCTAAAACGAAACATGCAAATATGAATTAGTCAGTCTAGCAAATGTATTTTGAATACATGTAGATGATGACACCTTGTTAAATATTTACGAGTCATTGACTTTCATTTAATTGACCAATTATATGAGTGGATGCATGTTAAGTAATATATTTAAATAATTATGGTATGATGTCTCTTATCCGAAAAAATACTTATTTTTTAACTAGATTTTGCACCAAATGCTAATTATCATGATGAATGATAAATGGAGTGAAAAACACACATATCACTTGACTATAATTAACTAATAAGCAAACTTATATTATTAAAGAATACGTATATTATACATTCATTGATTTGATATATGAAATAGGTCCGTATACATATATGCATATATATTTTCCATCTCGTATCATTACGAAAATAATGTAATGTCACGATTCCTTTTATATTGATCATGCAAATGTAAAAAAAGATCATCTCAATATATAAAAAAACTAACACGCATTTTACTGATATATACATATAATATACATACAATATACGTCTAACCTCTCTACATAAGGGAAGGGAAAATGTTATCCGCCCATAATGATAATGACTAATAAGCGGTGACAAAACAAAAAAAGTTCATCCAATCTTCAATATTCATATTGGAGATCAAGTAAATACAAATTTACGTCAGAAATTTCACACTAAAAACTAAAATGCTTCTTAACAAAGATAATTTCGTACCCAGCAGGTGCATGTGAAAAGAATGTTTATTAACTTCTTCAAATAAGAAATCATATATGCCCCACACAAATCAAAAACCAATATGCATATTTAGGTTTTATTCGATGACTTTGAAAACTTTTGTTAAATCTTAGCTGTAATACAGTATTCCTTAAAAAGAATCAAATATTTACACATTAGGTTTTCAAGATTGTATAAATAAATAAAAAATTAAACTAAGGAAAAACAAAATAATAAGACAAATTATAATGAATATATATTCTCAAGTCTTTGAACAAACGTACAAATCTGTCCTATTTATTATATTGATAGTGAAGTGACTTAGTGAGAACCTTCCTGCATGATAATAATATATGGTTGACCCAAAAATATGTTTTGACCAATTATTTTTAAAAGCGTGTGATATGATTTATTCTTAAATTTCGGCTAGATTTTGATAAAATAAAAAAATAAAATTTAATGAACTAAACAATTTTGAAAAAATTTATTCCTAGTATTAACTTTAATTAATTCGATTATTAACAATGTGCATTATGTTGTTTTTGAGTTTGTTTGCAAAGCGAATGAGGTTATAGTATAAGTATCTAGAGTCTCGAGTTCGAGTCGATTGAATCGAGAGTGGTACAAGGTTGATGAAAAAGTAAAAAATACTAAGATTGTTTTATTTTTATAGAATTAATTGAAACTAGTATAATCACACATGATGTAGATTTTCACTATTGGTTTGTTTTTTTATGGTTGATAATATGATATGATAATTGATGTGATTTGGGGTACGAGGTTCAATGTATTTAATCTAATTTTGATATGATCAATTTGGACTAATTAATCTCACTTTTATTTTCTCCAAGAATACTTTAGACTGTAGTCACTAATTCCACATATGGTTGTTGATTAATTCAATTATCCATTTGATTTTTCTCTTGTTTGTCTAATGGAAATTAAACAAAAATGATGGTTTTTATGGCACATAGAATACTAATACTCAACACTAATATAGTTAGTCCAAGTCTGACTAATATGGATAGTGATAAAATGGTACTTCACGATCACTTAATTTATTTTTAATTGGATATTTTGAATTTGAGTTACTAAGAAAGCAGAAAAAATTATGTTGAGCGAGATGCATCGAAATAGGTCAACAATTTAGTCAGATTTCAATACAAATATATTGAACGCGAGACGAAAAAAATAAATAGTCTAAGTCTTTGTTTCAACCAACTTGTTGGTGTAGCAGAAGAGCTAGCAGGAACATGCTACGTACCTAATTAATTACTAACATATAATACAATATTAAAATCATCTTCAACATATATTCCATTATTAGTTTTGTGACTTTGTCCAATAGGTAATTAATCATTAGGATTTCCTTTTGATACCAAATCAATATTTTCAAAGTACAAATGGTACATAAAATATAATAGCTTATTTTATTAATTATTAGGAGGCAATTAGCTAGGCAAATAATATTACATTGTTTCGTTGTATCCAACAACACTCTTCAAGTTGCTCTACCATCCTTTGTCTCTTTTTTCTCTTCGAAATAATTAAGTTAATAAAAGTATATTCTCTTTAATAAAATCAGTTGGCCAATCATTATGCAACATATATGTAGTATAAGAGTTGGCAGAGTTTTCGAACTTAAATCTCGTGATTATCCATTTTATTATATATAAGAAAGAATTTCTACACACTTCATGTCCCATGAAAGCAATCAGACCTGCAAATGAGGTGACGTGTTATAATATAATCAAATAAATAAATAGAGTGTGTTTCTTTTATCACTATATACTATCTAGTCCTATTATGGCCAATAAGATGAGCTATCTAAAAAAAAGTTATCTAGGCCAAGCTAGTTGCAAACGTATTGTTTGTTCTGATGCAATAGATTTGTCTCTTGAACTATATATGTTATTATTGAGCACAAAAACATGCGTATCGTATAAAAATAAGTAATGCCTTATAAAATTCTTCACTTTTCCCTCTCATTTCGATTGAGGATTCGCCTAATCAAGGTGTCATGTACAGACTTTATTCAAAAGTTTGTTAACCTAGAAACGTGCTAGTAATCTTTGACCCGCCATAACCAATCTTCCCGCCCTCTGTCATTAGCGTCACTAAATCTCTCTTTAATTTCTTTCCATTGACTAAGGTTCAATCTAATTTAATTAATTTGTAGCTACAGCCTACATATATATGACATGTCTTTTGATAAGTTTTTTTTTTTAAAAAAAAGGTTCAAGTGCTATCAACAGTACTGTTTATTAACAAAATATAAAAATTAAATATTTTATTTTGTGGTCAAAGAAATTTTATCTATAATACTACAAGTAGTCAAGAAAACAAATGTGAAATCTTATAAGTAAACGTTTTATATACGTTTACTCAACGGTTCAATTTTTTTCTTTTTCCTATTCGAGTCAGCTAATTAAGTCATATATTTGCTGAGGTATGAGGGAACAACCATTTTTGTCACTACTTTGAAATATGTAAATTTAATCAAAGTACAAAAAGACTGTAAAAATACTTGTGAGGCCCGTGACGGAACGTGAGTCTATGAAGAAGGGGTGCACATTACACTTTAGGCGAACTTGCAGATATTGGAATGAGAGAGAAGAATTAATGAGTTTAGAATTAACTGTTGAGGCACCTTTTGAGTTAGAACCGAAGAGGCAATTTATATACGGGTCTAAACATAAAGCGGACAATACCTTAACAATTGGACCAAAACAGTTGTTTCAATACTTTTATATCGTGAAGTTAAGTTACATGAGTTTTCTAAAGGGATAAGGACATAATGATAAAGTAACATATTGTTTATACTATAACATGTAAGTTACAATATACTGGTTTAAACGTATTAGGGTTCGAATTTGGGAATCTACCATAACTCGTTTAATTTACTGAAGTTCAAAATATAATTTGTACTTAATTAGTTTTAAACACACGCTTTATATATTGTCATGCCCACCAAGGAGACCAGTCGAAGATCAGAAGGACTGATAGACTTTTTGACTTACAAGTTTCAGAAGAAAGGATGCATATTACATCTGATAATTAAGGTGAATCCCACACATCAAAATGAGAGGAAATGAAGAGTTTTATAAGATATAATATGAGTGTTCATCACACGATACGAGTATTTTTGGGCTTGATAATGGCATCGCTCAAAGATTAAATTTGCGAGATTTATTAGGCCAACGCAAACACTACATGTCATGTACTTGGATCGTAACATATAAAAGATACAAGCCAAATAGTTGGAATAATAGACTAATCCTATATATATATATATATAGTAATGGGTTAGAAAAGTTAGATCCACAAGAAATTGGTGGATTTTATATTTCATGGAGTTAGTTGAAGTCTTATTATTATAAAATGTTTTGTATTATTAGCAAGTATATGACAAGTAGTAGTATTAATTAGGACTTGATTGTTAATTAGGGGTCAATAATAATCAAATTATCATTGTCGTTAATTAATCTCCATCCCACTTATTAAGGACCAAGAGGCAAACAAAGCTTAAACCCAAGTTTCATTTATGTCGCTAGACCAAGAGCCTACTTTAATATCAAATTTTTAATAAGTATTTCTTATATATTGAATGTATTTTTTAATATAAATACAAAATCAGCATAAAAGTTATTGAGTTCTCCGAAACCTGAACCCGATTACCAATGTCCTCCCCTGATTCAAATATATAGTATATAATATAAATTAGTTTATTGGAACTTCGTGTGCTCAAATAAGATAATCGGTTAGTTTAAATTATTTGTCATGATGGAAAATATATTTCATTTTCTCTACGTGAAAGTGACTAGTAAATATAAAGTATAAATGTAGATCCTTATTCTATGCTATTAAAAATAATAATATTAGTATACATACCATGATAATTTTTCATGGTAGTTGATATGCCAATTAGATGCTCAACCACTATTTTCCTTCTTATTTATAAAAATAAAAATAACTAAAAATAAATGCCGCAAATAATAATAATTTTTTGGTTTGGGAAGATCTTTAAATCTACTTGGCATGTACATATTGCACAATAATTTATTTAATCCCCATATTAAATAAACACTTTCTTTAATACATGCATTCATTTTTTAAAAAGTTCAAAACAAGCCAAGGCAAATACCAAACTTCATTTTTTAACTGGTCCCACCCGATGTACGAATACTCTTGACGGAAGCCCAATTAATATAAATTCATATTGTTAAAGGCACCTAGTACTTACCATAGTTTCTATCATGTTCAGGGCTCGAACTTGAAATCTATGATTAACGATGAAGATGGATCTGATGTATATATATTTTTGGGGTCTTACACAAATAGCTAGTCAAATTTACAATTTACTTTTTCTCTATGATATATAAAATTTATACATATATATTATATAGGAAATCGATCAGTGGATAATTTTAGTTTAAGCGATTGAAGAAGAATATATTAAGGTCAATTCTTCTTTTTCCTTTTTTTTTTGGTTAGATAAATAAATTATCAATATTTTTATCTCAAGAATTTTTACAAGAACAATAAATTTGGAAAAAAAAAGGAAGAAAGAAAGAACAAAGGGATTGTGATATGGAAAATAAGAGCTATTGGAATTCAAATTTCAAACTTTATTCAGATATATTCAAGAATTTCACCACCAAATTAGGTACATTTACACTTATATACTCATTCGGGGCGGAATCAAAAAATTGGTGTACAGATTCAACTGAACTCAGTAACTTTAGTTCAAATTTTATATTATACTATTAAGGAATTTACTAAATACTTTGTCTTCTATTATAAATACTAGTACTAATACTATATACGTATCCACGTGATGAGCGGTTAACAATAATGAGATGAAATTTCTGAAAGTGTGAATAGAAATTTTGAAATTGAATTAACATCAAGAATCTTACGACCAACAAGTTGGGTAAATTTGCACGTACATTATTATTATTATTGTTATTGTTATTAACTCAAGCTAAGTCTTCTAGTAGACTTTACTATATTTTGCAATTGTTTTGTATATTACAATAATCTTGACCACCAGCTGGTTGATGAAATTTTCTTTGGTAATTTTAATCTAAGGATAAGATTTTTTATTTTTATTTTATTTTGCTTAATACATAAGATTGTGGGTCCATTTTGGAGTACTAAAAACGTAGACTTTTGTTGTGTGTCAAATAATAATTGAATTAATCTTACTTTAATTAGTTCCTTAAACATCTCTTGAATTTATCCCTAAGGAAAGATCTATGTTGTTATATTTGAATTTAACTTTAAGAAAACAATTTCTCTCAATCTCATGCACAACCCAAATGTGAAATTTTAGTTCTCTTATCATTTTTATTTTTTGCATTTACTCAAAATAGGATAATAGTGAAAACTGAACTCATACTTATTATAAAAAATAAAATAAAATAAAACCTTAATCAGACATGATTAGAGTGTTACTAAAAGCACAAAATTAAACAAGACACCCTTGCGCCAAAAATATTCATGAATAAAATCACTAGTTAGGGTTGGTTTTGGCTAGAGGTTCACGTGACTTCAATAGTTTTGTTTAAACGTATATATATGTAAAAAGAAATCAACTAAATATATCTATACGTATTTAATTATGAACCTAATTATCACTTTATTAAAATTTAAGGTCTCTACAAAAATTCATAAACATCAAATTTTTAAATTTATCTCTAAACCTGAATATAGCGCGAGTATATTAATTGAGTTTTTAGAACGATTCAAGCATGAACACAAAATAAATTTCTATATATACCATCAGATTAAATTGACTTACAACAACAATTATGTCTCCATAATAAGTGTGATCTTGTAACACAGAAAATGGTGTAATTACACGTCGTAGTCAATTTTTATATATATGAGGAAACATTTACCATTCAATATTTTTGAGTGATTTAATTTATAAAATACATACACAAACATATTTATACATATACTATATATATTTATTATAACCATTTTTTATATGTTGTATATATATTTAATTATTTTTATACATATTTTATAAATTAATTGATCGAACAATATCCAACCAAAGAGCTCAACCCAAGTCAAAGTTATCTAAAAATATACATTGATCAGTAAATTTAAAAGGGTCAACATTCAAACAAGTATACATAAAATATATCATATCCCCAAATAAATGTAAATTTTGTTGAATTAGCCACTTTATCCCAAATGTGTATTCAAGAAAATTATACTTTATACTAAAATTATTTTATTATTTTTTCTGAGGTGTGAGAGAACATAAGTATTTTCTCCATACTTTTATGCTTCAAACTCAAGCAAAGAAAATAAGAGGGGTGTGTTGAGGTGGCGCTTTCTCAATGTGACAAATAACACGCACTTACACGCGCTGTATCACTGAATTACACGTGTGGGTGTAAATTTTTTAGAAAATAAATTTAGAAAAAAAAAGTGTGAGTGGGTGTTTGAACATAAAATTGAAAAAAAGATATTGTATTTATTTTAAGTTGAAAATGATATTTGATTATTAAAGTCGTGTTTAGACATGAATATATATAATTGGAATTTTTTTTTTATATTTTTATGAATATCCGAAGTAAAAATAATCTTTTGGAGTTTCTCGAATTCTAGAAATTTTGGAATTCAAAAATCTTGAATCCATCTCTAATCAATGTTATTTCCTTTTTTTATCCCTTTCTAGAGCTTCTTTTTTTTCTTGTTTAATCAATTAAACATAATTTTCTAAATTTAAATCTTGAATTCATCTTTAATCAATTCTATTTTTACCCTTTTCTCAAAATTTCATCTTTTTGCTTTCTTAATAACTCGAACCACAACCTTAGATTATTATTTTTAATTATCCATTGGATGTCTGATATTCATATTAGAGCCAGATTTAGTTTAAATTCATATTGAAAAGTCTCAGATTGAGAGATAAAATAATCTCAAATTAAAACGAATCTATATATCTACAATTCAAGACCTCTGATTGAAAAAGCAAAATACTTACCGATCCATCATTTGTACTAATATGTCTTAAACCCATTAAAGGGATATGATAGATTTTTTTAAATAATAATAATTGATTAATAAGCCGTGTTTTTTTTCTCTAGAGGTGTTAATGTGTGGTACCCCACTAGGGTAAGTGGGGGTGGGGGTGGGGGATGTTTGGTTATGATTTTATATATAAGTATAGGTGGCCTTTGTTGTTGTTCTATAGAGTTTAGGCCAACTCTTCATCTCTCTCTGAAAAACAAAATAATCCCAAAATCTCTTTCTTATATTATTTTTCATCAAACCACAAAAACCTCAAAATTTTCTTGAACTTAGTTGTTATTTTCTTGAAATATTTATTATCATGGGGAGACAACCTTGTTGTGACAAAGTTGGATTGAAGAAAGGTCCATGGACAGCTGAGGAAGACAAGAAACTCATTAACTTCATTCTCAATAATGGACAATGTTGTTGGAGAGCTGTCCCTAAACTAGCAGGTCTCTCTCAATTTTCATATATCTTTTATAATTCGTCAGACAGTACCTAACAAATATTCAGACTAGACGCAGCAAGTTCTGAAGATATGATGTTAATGAAATATAAAAATATTTTTCTTCGTATCGAACACACTGTTTGATCCAACTTTTCTCATTGAGAATAGGGAAAAGTGTGGGACAATGGTGTTTAGTGCTAATTTGGAAAATGAGAAAAGGGTGGTTCAATGATTGTTTTTATTCCTAGAATTGGTCTAAATTTCTAAAAAGCAAGTAAATTATTTATTTACTAGTATTTCTTGATTATAGTATAGAGTAATATTAATATATATTTTTTTCATTATGCAGGGCTATTGAGGTGTGGAAAGAGTTGTAGATTAAGATGGACAAATTATTTAAGACCAGATTTGAAGAGAGGACTTTTATCAGAATATGAAGAAAAAATGGTTATTGATCTTCATGCTCAACTTGGAAATAGGTAAATCATAATTACTTATTTTTGAAGTAAAAAAAAAACACGTCAATTGTTTCTCATACTTTTCACTTTTTGACATTTGAATATTTCAAAAAAAAATAATACATGAGTTAAATGTGTAGCACTTATTAAATAAGTGCTATGTCCATTTTGAGCTCTTTGTGTGGATCATAAAGTTCTTTAAAACTTCAAGAAAATAAATAAATAAATAAATAAATTTCAAGTGGTAGACAAAAAACTTTAACTCAATTTCAGGCACCCATTCTTCATTGTGTACTTTTCAATGTGTCATTGTTGTCCATCAATAAATTTTCAATTTTCTTTACCAATTTATGACTCTTTTTACTTTAGTGGGAAATGGACCCCTCTACCAACATGACCAAAATTTACTCTCTTTGATCAATGGAGGGTAAATATGTCATTTTAAATGATCGATCTCACAATATATTCTGAGTTACTGATCATATAAAGTTATTATTTATAGGTGGTCAAAAATTGCCTCTCATTTACCTGGAAGAACAGATAATGAAATTAAGAACCATTGGAATACACACATCAAGAAAAAGTTGAAGAAAATGGGGATTGATCCAATCACTCACAAGCCACTCTCCACTATTACTATTGACCAAACAAACACATTAGAACAAGGAAATCAACCAATTGAAGAAGAAAAAAATCAAGATATATTATTGGCACAAATGGATATTGAAAGTAGTCCAATTGATCAATCAGAAATCAAATCAGAAGACGACGATAACAACAACATCAACAACAATAATAATAACACCATGGGGACGAATTGCGCGAATAATTTTGACTCAACCATAGTGGAAGTCAACAATAATGGCTTTTGTATTGATGAAGTTCCATTGATTGAACCTCATGAGATATTAGTCCAAGAATCAACTCCATCAACATCATCATCTTCATTTACATCATCCTCATCATCCAACATTCTTGAAGATTTAAAGTTTTTATCAAGCTTTGATGAATGGCCATTAATGGAAAATAATAATAACAATATGGGATTTGGATGGGAAATTAATAATGATTTTAGCAGCACATTGGATTTTTTGCTTGAGGATGATCATAGTGACATGATGAATAATGTTACATTTGATGAATCATGGAAGTTTGAGCAACTCTTGTGAGATAAGTACATAAGTTTATTCGATACGCAGAGTTTAATTTAAAGTTTCCTTTTTTTGATTGGTTAGTACGTGTCACTTTTTGTTAATAGTAGTTTTAGTTGATAAAAAAGTGAAAAAAATGTATATGGGGAGAAGAATACAAAAATTCCCATATCAAATATTTGTTTCTACTTTTTGTTGTAAAAAGCTCTTTTGTTCTAATGTACAAATCAGAATAAATTACTAAATGAAAAAGTTATATATGTTCTGATCATCATACAAGTTTCATCTTTGTTTTTCTAACTTTACTTTAGTTTGCTAATTTGCTATTATTCCAACTTTATTATTGAACAAGATTCATGAAATAGTCAGAATGGAACTCGCATCTGCTACTCTTTGGAAAATCAATCAAATCTGAGAAATCCTATTTAGAAAATCACATGTTCAACCAATTCGGCAATCCTTATGAATTCTGTAAGGAACTATATTAATAAAACTTTAATTTGTTCGATTATTCTTTTCAATTTTTTATTTGTTAAATTCATCCAAAGAGTATCAATAAACAAAATGATACAATAGATTTTGACATTTTCATACATATGGCATAGATAAATTAATAAATAAGAAATCAAATGATCAATTAACTTATATACTGTGTAACTACTAAAATATTCTCATTTTTCTAGAGTCAAGAGAAAAAGAATATATCAGTGTCAGATGTTCACGAGACAATAAAAACAAGCTTAAATATTATCTAGATCATGTACATTATCAAAATTAAATATTTATTTGTTGATTGAGACTAAATTAAAATATTTATCTATGTATTATGCCTTTAATTATTAATACAGAGTGTAGCTAGAATTCAGGAAAGGTCCTTCATATATTTTAGTGGAGATGCAATGAGCAATTTGATACATAATGCTAGTAACTTTTTAACTATAATAATAACATCAGAGAATTAATTTACGATCATCTCGACTATTATACTTTTGTTGAAATACCTTCCAGGTAGCTACAAGCGTAAATCGATTTATAAATTACGTAAATGCTTTAATTCCTATATATCGCGCAGGGTGTCTATTTTTTTTTTTATGTAATTATAAATTATTCTCATTATATTAGTACTAATTATATATTATTATTTTTAAAAAGGTGACACGTGTGCTTGTAACATTGATATGTACATGTTATTAGGTATTATAACTAAAAAATAATGGATTAATTAATATCACATGTATAGTAAATACTTTTTTCCATGTGTAATATTTTAATGGAGCAGTTCTCATGTAACAATATAGTTTTGGTGTAGTGCGTGGATTTATGAAATATATAGTAGATAATTATTGTGTAATATTATTTAAATCTTTAAATTAATTTAAAAATAAATAAATCTCAATCAATTGTGGAGGATTTTTCTTGTTTTTCTACTAAATACATATGACTAATTATAAATATAAAAATAGTTTATAGTCAAAATTTGTACTTTGTCAATTGTCAAAGCAGTCTATTTCCTTTTTTTTTTTTTTTACGTAATTACCTAAGGTTGAATTGACTAGCTTCATATAAAGATAATCTTAGATTATATGACAAATTAATTCTGTATTATTTTGAAACAAGTATGTCATCCCACTTGACATCATTAGTTACATTAAAATTATTTGAAAATAAATTTGTTAATTCCTTTTACATGTATTACAATTTTATCGTAACGTTTATGGTGGAGGGTGGATCGATGAGGACGAGTCACAGGGAAAGATTTTGAATAAGGCATGAATATAATATATTTATTAGATGAATCTACGTCAGAATAAAAGAAAAACATGAAAAAATTTATAAGATATAATATAAGTTCACATACGCTTGCGCGTTTGTTGATTGCGTAAACCTATTCAAAGCAACACATTACCTATCCTTGGATGGATTAAAATATTATACCTAATAAATCATTTTTCTTAATGTCAAATGATAGTTTAAAGAATTGTTGCATGGGTCAATTATTTATAAACTTTTATCACTTAATCTATAGAATTAAATCACAAGTTGGAGGTAGAGATGACAAACTTCCCAACCAAAACCTAAAAGACAAAAAATTAAATTAATTAATAAATAACCATGAAGATACCAAATCTCCTACTATTAGAGTATTAGTCAATGATTAGTGTGGAATTAGAGGGGTATGCTAATGAATCATTTAGTGTATCACAAAGAATAAGTAAATTTTTTTATAATTGTGGTGTCCAGATCAGTTTGCACTCCCATCAACACAACTATCGAGTCATTCTCTGACCACCAAAATTCAAACAAATGAAAAAAAATCACCTAATATTAATTGCTGACGTATACAAATACAGTTTATTCATTAGGGAGTATGTGATATACCTTTAAAAATATATATTTTTTATAAGAAAAAAAATTAAGACAAAAATTAGAGTGCATCATTATTATCAAAGATGAAGTATGCAGCTACGTACTACGTACTTCACATGTGATGCAATGTATAGTTAATTAGTTGGAATAATAGCATTAATAAGTTTTGAACTAATTTGAATTTTTTGCATTTTTGTAATTTTTCTAGATACATACAAAAACAACAACATACCCGTTTTACCAAAATAAATAAATAATATTTTCAATGTCATTTTATATGTGGAGTTTGAAATGATATAGTATACGTTGATCTTATTTTTACCTTATAGAGATAGATAAACTGTTTAAAAAATCCATCAATTCAAGTAACACATATCAAAACCAATAGAAAAAAAAGAAAAAGAAAAATACAAAATCAAAGATGAATACATTACATAACCTTCAGAAAAAAGGAACAATAACAATTTCCCAATAACGTGATAATCGAAGAACAAAAAATAACAAATAGTTATAACAGGAATGGAAAAACACAAAAATTATACTTTAATTTTAATTTAGGCAAAAGGTCACATTTGCTTGTGTAATACTCTATATTCGAATAAATGAAGCAATTTTACACTCCATTAAACTTGGATTAGTAAAAACTAAAAAGTCTTCGTTTAATCATTATTTGTTGCCCCTATTAAAGCTTTAACTTGTGGGTAATATAATATAATTAATTATAAACCATAGTAAAAAGTTATCGCGTTGATTTTGACGATATTTCTCGAATAACTTGGATGAATGCAAGAGTCACCACCTATTTGTAGATACAGTCTTTCCTGTTAATAATAAGGGCAAATTAAATACGAAACGATCTCCTAATGATAAAGGTAAATACGAAATGATTATTAGATTTGCTTAATTATTTTGATTAATCAAGCAATTAGATAACCTAATCATAACCTCCAACCAAGAATTAATTAAAGATGCTGGAATATTACAGCAAGAAAAGTACTAATTCAAAGATGTTGTTGAAAATATTGTTCCAAATATTATATTTGATTTTATTTTTGATTATTTTTAGTCGTTATTTACCTAGAAGTTTGTTAAAATTGATTAAACTCCAATCATATATGACTATTCGTCAATTTTGAAGAAATTTGCCAGAAAAAAAAATATTTATCTAGAAGGGAATGTTGAAAATTTGTATATCCATATTGTACATTATTTTAATGCCTTATTGAGGACGCAAAGTAACACTCTACGTCTCAAAATATTTATCACGTTTAGCTTTTTGAGAATCAAATTATATGAACTTTGATCAAAATATTAAAATATTTTTTTTATCATATTGATACTTGTGGTAATTTTTATATAGTTCTCAAATATCTAAGTTTTAATTTTAAAATATTAAATTAATTTAATATTATTTAATTCTAAAAATTAGTCAAATTAACTCTCGAAAATCGAAATGGAACAATTGTTTTGGAAAGAAGGGAGTAATACTTTATATAATATTTCTCATTCAACAATAAAAAAATATAAACTTAAAGGACGACAAATAAACTTTTATTTATATTTTATTTACACGAGATGCATGCATTTTAATCTTTCATCTTTAACTCAAAAAGATTTGTATTTTTTTTTTTCAAACTATAAAAAAGAAATTATCTATTTGGATACCTTAGATTCCTTGTTTTAGGTGGAGAATCTCAATTTTCTACTAAATATTTCTAGCAATTGCTTCCCAAGTCTTTTACAAAATTACAAAAAAAAAAAAATTGGCTCTTCAAATTCGTTAAAATTGTTTTAAAAATAACTTTAATTCGCAAATGCTAAAAAAAATGGTTGAGAAAAATATATAATAGAACTATATAAAATGAAAAAAAGAAGAAGGATGAAATGTGGGAAAGAAATAAAAGAACAAACCTACCTCTATGTCTCTGAAGTAGAGAGACTATTTCCGAAAGACCCTCAAAGAAAACTAAAAGAACAAAATCAAAGGACAAATATGTAAAAATGTAGTAATAAATATTTTTACCCTAATCATTAAATATAGTGTTAAAACTTAAAAACATTGAATTATGAAATATTATCGCATACATATTTAGTACTAATTGTGGCATTATCATATCATTGCTCCAAAAATATTATTTAAATTTTAAGTCAAGCTGTTATTCAAAGGTAACGGTTTAACTACTCTCTAACTTAAGTTAATTATTAGTACAATATTCTGATTTTGATCTTGTCATATATATCTAATAATTCTTTAAAAGTTGTATAATGATTGATAAATATGTGAATCTATGAAGAGACGCAAGCATCCCTTAGAATAATTGAAGGTCTAATGTGTTTAGTCAAATATTATTGGAATCAAAATGAACCTTTAGCAATAATTGAGAGATCGAGTGTGTTATTTAATTACTATAGCTAATATATATTCATAATTAGTTTTTTTTACTTAAAATTAATAACAAGTTTTAAAGGAAAAAAAATCCACTTGAGATATATGGGATCCACATGAATAAACGCATGCTTATAATTAAGTCAATTGGCTACCAAACCAAAAAAAATTCTTGGTTTTGGTATGAGTTAATTAAACAATTTGAATGATCAAACAATTCATTTTGTTTGTCATGTCTTCTTTATTTTCGTATTTTCTTTCGCAAACTGTTTTGCAATGTTTTTCTTGAGCTAAGAATTATATCGAAAATAACATCTTTACCTCCACAATATAAGCATAAGATCCGAGTATATCTTATTCTTTTCAAATTCAACAGATAGCATTACATTGGATATGTTATTATTGTCGTTGAATGTTCAAAGATCATGAAAAAGAAAGGGAGAAAAGAAAAAAATATCCACTATTTTTTTTTGTTTATGTGTCTACTCATTTTAGATTACTAATAAAATTGACCTAGTGGAAATAAATTCTAGCAATTAAACCTAACTTCTTGGTTATTCATGATGGAGAAATTAATTGTTTTAATCAATTGTAAAATCATTTAATGAGTCACTTGTCCTTATAAGATTTTATTAAAATGGGAAAATTAGAAGTCAAAATAATTCAAATCTTGGGTTAAAACTCCCCCAAAATAGAGTAATTTAAAAAAAAAATGTATGTATGCATTTCTAAATTTAAGTACTTGTAATTATCTTTTGGATGTGTTCAATTTGACATAAAAATTACCCTAATGGTGGGATTTCTTGTATGTGATCACACTCAAAAAGATAAATAACTACTCGTAATAATTAAATTAAACAACTTATCATAGTCATATATGCATGCATCGTAGAAGTTTTTTGATATTCGACTCAATCATACGAGGTTACAGTTTACTTAACGTACATGAGTATTTAGAGTAAACATAATTATCTTTTACATATACATGTGTCCTGCGTAACGTTATACACTTTGATTACTCACAAGTCGCAATCTTAGGGCCTAGGAGAAGTTCACTACCTAATCGTTCACAGTACAAGTTGGACTGTGTCTGAACACTAGACTTTTTTAGGATAGATTTATTGACTTTTTGTAAATTATAAAGAAAATTATTATAAGGCTAAGTAAATTATCACTTTATTGCATTTGTGACATGTACTATTAGAAAACATGAAATTAGCTACATATTTTATCGGAAATTCCTAGTTAATGTGTTGTTAAATAGCTCCTAGTTAATTGAATTTTTATATAATCCGTCTCTAATTCATAGCTAAATAAGATTAGCATGAATTTTTTGTCGTTTAGCTATAAAAAATTTGTTGTTATATAGGCGGGTTGACGAGGGTGAGTCGAAAAAAAAGATTGACAGATTTTTAGGTTTATGTTTGCTTTCGAAAAATGATGGATGTTATACCTTTGGAGAAATTCAGAACATGATGAGAGTGGAAAGTGAAGAGCTTTATTAGATATACAAAAGTTCACATTTTTTTAGGTTCAATGATGATGTAGGCGAGGGGACAATCGTAAGGCATATTGGGCCAAAAGTAGATAGTACATGATATTGGTTTGGGTTATGACTAATATGGTATTAGAGTCGGACATTTCCTCAAATCTCAATAAGGTGATGGGGAAAACCTTAACGGGGACTCTAAGTCCTTATAAGGTAGGATGTATGTGCTTACGACGACGGACGACGGGCAGATGAGGGTAGATTGAAGAGAAGGATCGAAAGGCTTCTAGGCTGACAATTTTTTTTTAAAAGGGTGTATGTTAAACTTTAGGCAAAATCTATATCGAAATGTAACAGAAAAATAAATTTTTTAATACAAGTTCATATATATAGTACGTACGTACGTACATGTGCTTTTGAGCTTAATAATAACGTAACTCAAAAAACAAATTTGTGGTCAACGAGATTGTAATTGTGACGTTTATTACCTAATTATAACTTCATATTTTTTTACTTGTTTATTTTTTTAACATTATTTTTCATTTTAAACTTCCTCACCGTTCAAAATTATAAATATCTATGTATTTGCATGTGCGATTTTCTAAACGTCATGGCTTATATTTAATTCTCTAAAGTTCTATAGTCAATAGCTAATAGAAATTCTTGACCAAGATATAATGTGAACAAAGATAAAGAAATATCTTAATTCTCTTCATTTTTTCTCTCATGCAAGAAGCCTAGCTTAAAATTGCATTTTTCAAATTCATTTTTTCATATATTGATAAGAGTAAAGCATATCATGTAAGTCGTAACAGCTCAATTCATCAGTGATATTATCTGTTTTGAATTTAGATTCACATGATTTTAAAACGTTAATAGATTCTAAGACTTACTTCTTTATATACCTAGCATCCTCATTGATTTTTTTTTTAGTTTCCCACCCAGTGTCTGGAGCCCGCATTGGAGCTCCCGACTAAATCTGGATCGCGCATTACAGGGCCAATTTGAGGGTGGTGCTCCCAACATGATTTTCTTCATATCCAAGGTTTGAACCCGAGACTCTAGTTAAGGGTGGAGCAGTCCCACCACTGTATCACAACCCATGTTGGTTCCTCGTTGAGATTTTCCATATGTTATACCTCAAATTTTTGAACTAGCAACCTAAAGTATATTTTAGAGAGACTTAAATTAAACAAGAAGTTTTCCTTAATCAAGGGAATTGAACAATTAATTTATTCACACACATGAGATTTTGTTGTCCATTATTTTTTTACGAATGGAATTCAATTGAATACTTATCTATAGAATCACAAAACTCTACCATATTCATGTAGGGACGTCATAGCTACCTATTAGGATTGAATATTATTCGTTGAAAAATCATATTATACATATAATGATATAAACATATATACAGAAAAAAAATATTTTTTTTTATATATTTATACATTATTATAATTACTAGCTCCGCCCACATGAGCTTTTAAGTTGGTCAAATAACCAAAAATAGAGAAGCATAAAAGAAAGGATATAATGGATTTTGCATCAAAATAAATGTAAACAAGACATACAACTAAATCCAAAAATATGACTATGAATATACGCGGTAACGACAATTTATTTTTTTGTCAAATAAATCATTAATGTCACACCAAAAAAATATATATAAAAAAAAACTTGAAGACTCAAATAAAAGTTACTATACGTTGGTCCTCACATATATATAATACAATTTCAAGTCCAAATAACGCGGTATTCAAAATCAAACTTTACATGAATCATCAATGACTTTATCTACAAGTCAATCGTCATATGTGGAGCTAGAATTTTCATTCGCAGGTTCAATATATATGTGATACAGTTTCATATCAAAGATGGATGATTGCATTGGACTCTTAATTAATATGATTTGGACAACTCTCCTCTTAATCTAGTGTTTTGGGGTTGAATTAGGCGTAACACTGTTAAATAAAGTATTTTGTAGCAAATTATTTAATAGTAATAATGTAATTAATTGTTATATTAAATTAGCAATAATGTAATATGAGTATTATAAGCTTATAACCAACAATTTATATAATTAATGTTGATAAAGGCTTTAGCAACTAATCCTGATACAATAATATTTATTTAATTGCTGCTAAATATTTTTGTGGCAATATAATTAAAAGAAAATATAATGCCACTAAATGTATCTTTTGTTATAGTGTATTATCCATTTAATAATACAACATATATGTAATTACACACATGAAGGGGTTCAAATAAACTCCTTTCGCCTTTCTGATTCTGCCTTGGAGTTATAGTTTTCTTTAATTCTATCGCTTGTTAATTGATTTCTAATTAATTTTCAGTACAATCAAGGACAAAACACCGAGGACGGACCTAGAATTAAAACGTTTTTAGTTCAAATTTAAAATTCTACTATAATACATTGGGAAAAGCGCTAAAAATACTCTTGCACGTATTGATTTAAAGATACTCTTATCGCTAATCAACTAACTCAAAAATGTCCTCTAACTAGTCAAATGATTTTAAAATATCTTTCCTATTAACATTTACTCCAAAATAAAGGGAAAAACTCAAATTTTCCCTTTAAATTAACAGTTACTCCAAAATAAGATAGAAGGAAAAATAGCTTACTATAAAGAAGAAAATATTTCTTAGTATCAAATGTGAACGAAGAATACTTATAAAGCCGCATATATTGGAATATTTTGCATTCACATGGTCGGTCTGCTAGGGAATATATATTATTGCATTTGTCAACTAAAACCTTCATAAAATAATTAGTTTATTTTAGTTATAGTAAAAAAAATAAAAAAATAAAAAGGAAACGCAAGCACTTAGCCACACATTTCTTTTCCATGCACAAAGAAGCTAGCTATTAATAAAAAAAAAATTGATTAGAGATTTTGAGCTCAGAGTTTTTAGAGATTTAATTAGTCATAACAAAAATTTGATATCATTGCTTTATGTTGTTTTATTTTTTGTAATGTGTGTGTATTTTGTAGCAACAATTGCAAATTACGATATATCATTAATTGATTCAATTTAGATCAGAATATTATTGTTTTGCTCAATGGGTCCTGAATACATTTTTTATTTTATTTTTTACGTAAACACAGGTTTTGAAGCCAAAAATACTATAAGTACTTCTTATGTCGAATCTATATATAACTTTAATATTAAATCCACCCCACGTAGGCTGAGACATATAATAAAAGTGAAGAAGATTTTATTCATCTTATCACAATCCTCGAAGACTGTTGTAGACATGTTGTCTCCTTTTATAACATTCCACTTAACTATACCCACCAAAAAGAAAAGGCAAAGGAGAAGACAAATTGGATTTGAAAAATTAAAAAGAAGAGAAGAAAAGCAAACGCGTTTCTTAGTGCTAAAAAAAGTTGGAAAAGGCCAAATACTTTTCCTTAAAAAAAACAGATAAATACATACATAACAATAACAATAATAATATATTAAAGTATTATTTTACAACTGTGATGAGATTTGAAGAGGGTGGTATGTACGTAACTTTACCCTTATCTTACTATTATCTTGTGAAAGCAGATAATTTATTTTTGATATTATATACCATATATATATATATACACACACTAGGTTCAAGTATAAAGATTAAAGCATATAATAAAAAAAAAGTATGTAAAGAAAATACAGTAGGGAATAAGTCATACTGAAAACACTGAAGAAGAGAACAATAGCAACGATAAAATAATACGATAATTGAAGCAAATGAAATATCAGTTAATATATACAAAAATTAAAGAACAAGATAGTATGCAAGTAATTTGGAAATGGAACAAGATAACACTCGACCTACTAAACTTCTACCCTGGTCCTCGACCTTCAAATCTTCCTATCTATGGTCACGTCCGTTAAATAAATAAATAAATAAAAAGTCAAAATAGGGACTTGACTACCAATCATCACTCAGCATATATTTCTGTCAGTTGTACTTTACCTACTCAATTACTGGCTCTTCTACTCTGACTTGGTAGTTATGGGCCCACCTTCAATTTCTAATTTTGTAGTGGGCCCAATCTTTTCTCATTTTTGTGGGCCCAGGCTTGTTTAGCGATTTGTCGCGCGTGGGCTTTTGTAGCGAGTGAAGCTACCAAACCCATTATGTGATTCTGTACAGTGGGCCCATTCTTTTAGATTTCTGTAAAGTTACTTTGGGCCTGTCTTTAAATTTTTGAAAACTTCAATTTGGATCATCATGACATCTTTGTGAACTTAGCCCAATAAATTCCGCAATAAGCCATTAAGGGAAAAGGGTCAAAAATGCCCTTATACTATGTGAAAGAAACAAATATGCCCTCCGTTTATAGTTTGGCTCAAAAATGTCCTTATCGTCAATACTTTGGCTCAAAAATGCCCTTGCAGTCAATACTTTAGTCCAGAAATGCCCTTATAGTTTAAAAAAATGGGTCAAAAATGCCCTTTCTGAATAAATATATTATTTTTTTTCTTTTTAAACACATATTTTTCCTAATTAAAATATTATTAAAGAACACTACTCTTGTTTTCTTTCTTTTAAAATCACTTTAAAAAAATAAAAATGTAGGAAATATTTTTCTTCTTCTTAATCTCATTTTATCAATTAAAATAGAATAACTTCATGTACCCTTTCGACAAATAATATATGTCACATATATACTACCATGGTATATCTATCATTAATTTATATTTATATTACGATTAAAAATAATGATAATAAAATAAGAAATATTTTCATTTTTTATTTTTTTCTATATTGAAGTAAGATAAACATTTGCTAATTTAAAAAAAAAAACATTCATTGAAAAAGAAAATAATAATATATTTATTTGGAAAATGAGTCTTTTTGACCAATTAAATAACAATAAGGGTATTTTTGGACCAAAGTATTGACGACAAGGACATTTTTGGACCAAACTACAAACGGAGGGCATTTTTGTTCCTTTCGCATAGTTTAAGGGTATTTTTAAACCAAAGTATTTACGGTAAGGGCATTTTTGAGCCAAACTATAAACGGAGGACATTTTTGTTCCTTTCACATAGTTTAAGGGCATTTTTGACCATTTTCCCTTCAAAAAATAACAAGAATCATCCTTCAATCTATTTTTGTTAAGAAACTGATTGTACCAATAAAAAATATATTTTTAAATTTTTGTCACGTGTTAGCCACAATAAGAAAATCAAAGTTACCTAAAAAGAATAAGGATATGGATAGGAAATGAATCTATCATTCTCAGAATTTAAATTTTGTGTGTTGTTAGTTTATATGTTTTTTTGCATCATCAAGTAAATTGACTTGTAACAATACATAA
>JAJONZ010009474.1:0-44265 GCA_029582445.1 Solanum paucissectum | reverse complement strand
AGCTTCTAATTTTTTATAGTTTGGTGATGAGTTAAATGATCGTGAAAATCCTGAAGATGAAAATGGAGATGACCATTATGATGATGATGAAGAGGAAATTGTGGATATTACGGATGAGGCTGACTGATTTTCCACTCTCTCTGCCCAGTGGTATTTCTAAATATGAAGAAGGGCTGAGTCTTTTAGAATTGGATTGGGTTAATGGTATGATTGTGAATGAAATTAGATGTAACTAATTATAGGTGGACCAATAAAAATAATGCCACATATTTAGTTAAATAATTCATTTATGCCACATCAACTTCTGTTCAAAAGGAAGGGTAACTTTAGACTTAAATTTAACCTTAAGGGCATTTTTGATCCAAATAGGTGGATGGAAGGACATTTTTGATCCAATAGATGGAAGAAGGGTATTTTTGAGTCATTTCCAATACGTTAAGGGTATTTTTGACCCTTTTCCCAATAATAAATTAAAATAAATACTTCACAAATGGCTTAGCCAACAAGTAGTCAGCAAAGTCCACCACCTTCACACAATAGAGCTAAAATAGCACAAAATTACGGAATAAACAAAGTCGGTTTCTCATTGGCCACGCGGTTAAGTTTCCTTGCCCGTCCACTCTCCTTGACATGCGTGCCCCCCCGTACTATATAAGCCCTCCACTGAACGCTAACCAAACACAAAACCCCAATCGACGTTTTCTTCATAACTTTTATTCAATTTGCGATTCTTCGTTCATATCGAAATCTCTGTGATCTTTCTATCATGGCCGAAACAAACCCTAAGCCTCAACAACCCGAGATGGTAATTTGAATTTCAAATTAAATCTTCATTTTCGATTGGTTTCTTGTTTGTATCGGTTTTTTATTTGATGAAATTTTTGCCTTTTTTTTTGTCTGATTTGTGTTTTTTTAATTTGATTCTGTGATGAAGGCTCAGATTGAGGAAGAAAAATTGAAGTATTTGGAATTCTTGCAAGTGGCGATGATTCATGCGGCGCTCTGTGTGGTGAAGGTGTATGGTTACGCTAAAGAGAATTCTGGTCCCTTGAAGCCTGGTGTTCAGACTGTTGAAGGCACCGTCAAGACCGTGGTTGGCCCTGTTTATGATAAATTTCATGATGTTCCTGTCGAAGTACTCAAATTTGTCGACCGCAAGGTATAATTCCTTATATGATTACAATGGAATTTTATTTCTTAAAATGTATTTGAATTGCATTATTGTTCACTTTTTGAGATGGAAATTCTACATTTTTTGTTATTACTATATTTTATTTCACAATTGGAACATACATTTTCTGGATTGATTAGTTTCATGGTGTTGTTATCGAAGTCCTGATGTTTGTTGATGTTCTTGGGTCATGACAATAATACTGAATCCGCATTTTTGAAATAGAAACTTGAAATTTGCTAGTTTTGTACTAGTCAAATCTATTCTATGAATTTCATGGATTGCAGCAAAAATTACTTGGGGTGTATTTTATATAGGTTAGACGTTATGGACTTAATTTATTCATTTTCTGGCATGTGCACTTGGAAGAGATTGAATTAGCGTATATGATTAGGATTGGATGGTAAAGGGTGATGAAATATTGGTTGGTGGTGGTGAGCTTCTGTTGTTAGACACAGCCTTAGTTAAAACATTCACATTTTGTTAATCCGTTGCATACAATTCCCCATCAAAGGATCTCATAATGGGAATGCTTTTCTGATTTCGCCAAATGTTGTAAAATCTAGGGCTGTTGTGGTGCAGATTGCCTTTGGTTTGGGGGCATTCAGATGTCTAATGTATGTACATAATGGTGGTCAGTGGATCTGATAATAATCTTAGACTGATGTATAAAGTATATCACAGCTTTTCCTTATGTGAAAATAGGGGCAGGGTGTGATTGAAACATAGAGCTAATGGCACTGCATATCTTGTAGTTAAATATCATATTAGTCTATGTCTATCCTACAGTTCGTTGAAATGCTCCAAGTTGTTATTACAAACATTGAGTCAAATTGTTGAAACCTCTTGGATCTTGGATCAATTCTCTTACCATTTATTGGGTTGTAGCTTTGAAGTTCTGCACCATATTGACATATGTAATTGACATGAATTCAACCATTTTTGCAGGTTGATCAGTCTGTTCGTCAGATTGAGACTCGTGTTCCCCCTATGGTCAAGCAAGCTCCTGCAGCTGCTCGCTCTGTTGCAGCTGATGTCAAAAGTGCTGGTGTGATGGGAGCTGCATCAGGACTTGCTAAAACAGTGTATGCCAAGTATGAGCCCACTGCCAAGGGACTTTACACCAAGTACGAGCCAATGGCCGAGCAATATGCTGCATCAGCTTGGTTCTCTCTCAACAGGTTTCCCATTGTTCCTAAAGTCACTCAAGCCATTGTTCCAACAGCTGCTTACTATTCCGAGAAATACAATGTGATGGTTCAGCAAACAGCAGAGAAGGGATACAAGGTTGCTTCATATCTTCCATTGGTACCTACTGAGAAGATTGCTAAGGTGTTCAGTACTCAGCCTGTGGCTTCCAGCTAAGAAGGACCTACTGGTTTACTTAATGATTCACAAGTAGTAGTTTAGTTCTATGTGAGGTTCTCCATATGGTCTAGAGTGCTTTGAAACAGTTGTTATTTGTTTATTGTCTTGTGGATTGTTTACTGTGTGAAGTATATCGTGTGTTTGCATATTCGGTTTTCATTGTTGTTTGGGAATTCTTTTTTGCCCTTCGGGAGAGTCTCTGATCAACATGAGCCAAATTTTTGTAAGATTTCTGTTTCTATATTAAAATTCATTCATTCAAGACTATCAAAGTACCTTTACAAAGGGGAGACAACTTCCTACGAAGTACTTGTAAATTTGGGAATTTTCAGAACGTAGAATGATGGGTTATTGAAGAAACCATGTGGTCCTGTTAATATTTGATATTTTCATGGGCCAATCATCCTCCAAAAAAAAATCCTATATTCTTTTATTTTTTTAGGATTATGAGGAATATGTTTCTTCCAAAAGACTAAATTGCACCAAGACGAGAGTTTGTGAAGAATCTGTTTGTAGGTAAAAGCATCTTTTTAAATTTGAAGATAGTCTAAATTGTAGTATCAGACGAGATGAGTAACATTTTTTTTGTTGCTATATGGCAAGGGGGTTAAATCTCACAACTTCAATAAATAAATAAAGGTGAAATGGTCTGGTGGACCCTTATACTTGTATCAGTTTTGTATTATGAACCTTTCTACTTATCCGTTTGTCATCTGGACCCTTAAACTCAATAAAATACAATTTAACAAACCCACCATTGACCAGGCTTATGTGTCATTAGATGTCTGAGTTGGCAAAAGTGTGTAACTACACACGTCTATTAAGGCGAGTGAGGAGCATTTCTACTTAAAAAAATATTAAAAATTATAAAAGAAATATTTTTTTCAAAATAATTAATTAAAAATATTGTCTTCTTCATCCATTACTCCTCCTTTTCAGCCATATCCTTCCCTGCCCAACCCCTTTTTCTTTCTTTTCACAATCTATTTTCATTTATTTAGATGATATTGACACCTTCTTGAGTCCACCAATTTACCGACGGAGAAAGAGAGCGGCGCCGGTGGTGCTCGCCGGACACCACTGATACGAGGGAGAGAGGTGCGGCTGGTCAACGGAGAGGAGAACGAGGTGGGTGAGGGTGCGAGGATCTAATCATGGCGGCAAAGATGGTAATGATGTGCGGCGGAGATGAAGGCGAAAATGATAATGTTGTTTGGCTAGATCTGGTGCGATGACTTAGGTTGTTGATTTTGTGGAGGTTGGAGGAGGAAAAGGAAAATGGTGATGATGTGGGGAGATTAAAGCGGAAGGAATACGAGTGGTTTCGCCAACAAAAATGGCGATGGCGGCGACAACTTGGGCTTGATACAGTGGGAATGGAGAAAATGTATTGGTTTTTTTTTTCACAACAAAATCTATTGGGTTTTACTTTAAACAATATAATTAAATTTTTATTATTTTACCTTTAATTAAATAATTTTAATTAATAATATTAAAAATAATTATGACATGGCATTAATATATGTGATGTGGATATGCCATGTCATTTATGTAAAGGAGAGTGAGCTACACACATGGTTGGAGGGGTTTAAAAGACTCATTTTGATTGAGTTTAAGGGTTCAATTGACAAACGAGTAAGTAGAATGATTCACAATACAAACTCGTACAATTATAAGGGTCCACCAGACCATTTCGCCATAAATAAAATTTAGTTTTTGTTGCTATATGGCGAGGGTGTGAAATCTCACAACTTCAATAAATAAATAAATAAAAGTTAATTTTTGTTGCTATATGTCAAGTGTGTGAAATCTCACTACTCCAATAAATAAATAAAATTTAGTTGCTCTGTTCTTATGTTTTAGATCAATAGATTATAAAAAAAAAAGAGGGAGAATTTTTATAAATAATTATAGTTTGAAGTATATTTGGATTTATATGTTTGCTTAGTTGTGTGAATACATGGTATAATTTAATGGAATACACCATATCCACGCATAAGCAAAATATATTGTATCCCGTTCTATATGAGCACATATAGCAAGTGCACTTCAAGTCTTCAACACACCCGAAAATGCTACACATGCAACTTACAGTTTATATGCATACAAGTATACAACATACATTTGTACATATCACTGTATCGCACTTGTATTTTATGAGATGCACTTGTATTATCACCAAAAACTACCTCAACCGAGCTGTATCCATCAGCAAAAAAAAACGTTAGTGTCACTGTGTTTAATAGTTTAATGAAATTATCCGTTTGATAAATATAGTTTCTAAGAAGTTAAGTAATTTTTTTCTTATAATAATGGTAATTAAGAGCCCATTATCGACCACAGGTTAACGGCATGAGCTATAAGCCCATTCCGATACATGGACTGGTCGGATCTCTCATGACCCGACCTGATTAAGTCACACTATCCAAATTCCCCATCCTCATTGGTTATACTTCTAGAGCTCAGTTTCTTCCTTTCAAGTTTCCGTTGAAAGAGACCAGAAGAATCAAAATTCATCCGTGGAGAAATCATGGCCACGTGCTTGCGGTTGCCCATGGCGTCCTCAATTCCGTGTTCTTCATCTTCATCGATGACGCTGAAACACCGTAGCTTCAACATTCGCTGTGCCGCCTATAGCAATAGCAGTTCAAACATTCCGATGCCTCCTTTTAACCCTAAGGACCCATTTCTAAGTAAGCTTGCCTCTGTTGCTGCAAATAATCCAGATGCACTCTTCTCTCGGCCTCAAAATTCTGATATTCCGCCATTTTTGGACATTTACGACTCCCCTAAGCTCATGGCTACTCCTGCTCAGGTATGTAATTGATTTTTTCATTGGCTTAAATGCTTAATAGTTAGTCCTCTGTACCAACTCCCAATTTGGTGGCAATATAGTGGAACGGTCTTATTTGATTACATTTTTTCAAATATTTTCTGAGTATTATTGTTAACTAAAAAAAATGTGTTGACGCAAGCCACTGTACCTTTTCTATTAGAGTGGAGAGGGTAGATGAGTGGACCGTTATCTATTGAGTATCCAACCATGGACCTTTTGGGGATTTCTCCGCCATCAGAGGAAAGCTGTCAATTAGAGTACTCTGCTATTTATGTATTTCATAGATATCTATTTTTTTTTAGAAATAAGAAATCTATGCATAGATTCAGACGATTGACCCTCACATTCTTTTCGGACAGATTTTTTTTTTATTTCTATCAATTTTTTGTAGATTTTATTAGAGATTGTTTAGGAAAGAAGCGGCTGGCAATAGGATGCTTATGTTGTTAGGAGTCTTTTCTGTACTGAATTCATTTGGTCTGATTTGAATTCATTTCGTTTTTAGTTTTGGGATGATTTTGTTCTCCTCCCTTTTAATGTTATTGATTATATGTAAAGCAAATTAATAAAGTATCTGAAGCTTTGTTGTTGTTTTTTTTATTATATTCTGATGGGTATTGTTTGGTCTGTGTTTTTGCTATTTGAATTAGGTGGAGAGGTCAGTATCATACAATGAGCACAGAGCGAGTACACCTCCACCAGACTTACCCTCTATGTTGCTCCATGGTAGAATAGTTTATATTGGCATGCCGGTATGTCATCTTTTTCATCATCTGATATTTTCCCAGTTGCCCTGTGCTTATTAGTGACTTTTGCAACATTTTGGCATAAGTAGGTGTTTGGAAATAAAGGCTAACATTCAACTTGTTCCTTCTACCATCTTATCCTAGTTCATTCTTGTGCTTTAATGCCTTGTTGTTCTTTCTCTGGTAGATTTGCTGCCCCTTCCAAGTTCCACTCTTTCTCCTCATAAAAATCATGTTCTTACAAAAAATTATATAACTAAAGTCCCTACAGATACTTGATCTTTCTCCATGCTTTTTGCCTTTGACAACTTTGGATGCATCCATCTTTGTTCTGTTTGCTAGCAGTCAACATAAAAAGCCAAATAAGAAATGTGTTGATGAGAAAGGGCACTTCTTGGTTGGTATCCTTGTATTGAATGGTGAATGTAATGTTATTTTATGTCGAGAAGATTCCTCAAGATCGATGGAAGGAGAGAATTGGCTGGTGCACGCGATGTTGTTGAAGCTGGTAAAATCAGGATGATCTATGGTCTACGTATTGGGATATGAAATTGCGCATGAAATCTTCAATTTATTTGAAATGAAATTTATATATTTGTAAACTACGTAAAAAGTACTAATAAGTCATAATAATTGATAATTCTAAATGTTTAAAAGATCAATGAAAAATTTACGGTCAAAGATAGACTTGTTTGAATCTTGAAATTCGAAAAGTGCCACATAAGATGGGACGGAGGGAGTACTATGTTTGGTAGCTAGTTAAAGAGGTAGATTATTCATGAATAAAATTAATATTGTGTTTGATTTTGTTTTTAAAAGCATGCATAACTAATACATGTATAAGTTATGTATTATTTATGCATGATAGAAGGTTGAATAACTAATACATGTATTACTAATACATAAATAACTAATACGTAGATTCCCTCACAACTTTGAGATGCTTGTATTGGACATTGTCATCCCAATATGTATAACGTAGCTGTTAGATCTTCAAAGAATCTACTTGGTTTCTCCAGCGCAACCTTTCTGCTTTAGTTGGGGTTTTTTGTACGTGCTGTTCCATTTTATTAACAAGGTTCTCATGCCCTATCTGAAGGCGCCTATCCAAGAGAAAAGAAAAATGTGAGACGCGTCTGCTACTTTAGAATACTTAGTTTTGTCCCATTCAACTATCCTATTTTCCTTGTTGGATTATTGCAAGATGTGTTTATATTTCTTTAATGGAAACATAGTTTTGCATTCCGTGACAACAACAACAACAACTACAAGTCTACAACAAACATAAACATAGTGTAATCCCACGAGTGGGTCTGGGATGGGAAGGGTAGTGTGTATACATACCTTCCCTCTTACGGTGTTCCTATGGCTTATAAAAAACACAAGGCCCAAGGAAAAGGTTACAAGACCTTGTAATTATACTACTAAAATTAAATTTATTAATAGTTAACTTCATCTTACTTTGAGGATAATGCTAACGTTCCCAGTTGATATATGTACTATATTTGTCATCATAGGTTCATTGCTGTAAGTTCTGGTGACAGGGATGCTCATGGTTATCTGGTTTACATCAGAAACTATATTGTAAAAGAAACATAAACCATGTAAAAGATGATTTATTGTTAAATACTCAAGGCAACATGCCCAGATGTTTTTGATCATACCATGTCAATCTATGTGTTTGTTTACTTGATTTAGAGGTACAAATGACCATCTTAATTTTGGCGTGCAAAAATTTTGTAGTAGGCTTAGCTAGCTAAGGTTTATGTGCGCTTTACAGCAGGTAAACTGTCTAAAACAGAGAAGTTTTTTTACATGGCTTCATATTAATTTAATCTGCAAAGAGCTGAACACTCTGATACCTACTTGTTTCATTATTTGGACTTTTGGAGTTTCCATCTGATGTACTACTTTTAGTTTTGCCCAAGTTTGGGCGATTTGGGATATGTTATATGGTTCTTTGGCAATTGAATTTTGCACACATGAATATTGTAAATATGTTGACACCCTGAATTTCTAGTCTGGTTTGCAACAACTTGTGCGTTGCTAATTATATTTGCAGTTCAGTTAACTTCCCTTTACTCTTCATTTCTTCATTAGCACAAAATAATCACAATTTTTCTTTTCAGTTGGTGTCAGCAGTCACAGAGCTTGTGATTGCAGAGTTGATGTACCTACAGTATATGGATCCTAAAGCGCCAATTTATCTATACATAAATTCTACTGGGACTACCCGTGATGATGGTGAAACGGTGAGTTTTCATATAGGGGCATGCTCAGTGCCTCTCTCCTGTAGTCCTCATAGAGTATTATAGGAATCTCATTGTTTATGCTTACACGTGGTTGCTGAGTTACCTTTACCCTGCATTTTCTCATATTTTTCCCTCATTAATTACCTAAAACCACTCCCACCTGCCCCTTCCTAATTGATGTGTACTGTGTAGTGTGACTTCTTGGACCTCATTAATGCTTTGTACGTTCTTCTTAATAAAAAAATATAGATACTTGAATTATTATTTATTACTCCCTCTATCCCATATTATTTTTCCACATTCTAAAAGTATTTGTTCCAAATTACTTGTCGATTATTAAAATCAAGATATAATTTTTTTTTTTTCTAATTTTCCCCTTAAAATTAGTTCTATTTGAAAGTAATAAGATTGTAAAGTTCCTCCATTGTTAATCTTGGTATTGATGGATAAGGCACATAAATAAAGTGTATTAATAAGAGTTAAAGCGTAGACTAGTAAAGTACTTCTTTTATTTATGATTTCTTAGGAGGCCTGTAATGAGAAAAGTGGACAAGTAACATGTGACATTTGAGTATTATTCTTTTGAAATAATTGGGTTAATTTGTGCAAGACTATAAAGTTTAAACTAAGACTATAAATTAATGTAAATTTGAAGTTATGGAAAAGCTTATTATGTTATTTAGATGGTTCTAGATGATGAAAATATGGGTCTTTGTTAATACGTATGAAAACAAAATACATTATTAAATATCAAATGAACTTATGGGTGTTTGATGTTGGGGTCGATGCTATGCTCAAATTATCCGATCTTGGGATATTTTATCAATGTAGGTTGGTATGGAAGCAGAAGGTTTTGCAATTTATGATTCCATGATGCAACTTCAAAACGAGGTAAGCTCTCACCAACTAAAATAGTTCTTGCTAGAAAGTGTTCCATTTTAATCTTAGCATGTTTCCTTAACTAGGTCTTCTTTTTTTTTCAAGTCAAATTTACTGGATAAGAACAAGACAACATTGGCTTTTTGACTTGTGATTTTGTTTTAAGATAAGTTAGTTTTCTTTTCTTTTCCGTGTGATTGTATTGAATCTGCATGAGAGTTTTGGCTCTGTTCAAAGTCGGTTGCAGTCTTTGTGTCAAACTTAATTGGGACAATCTATAATTAGTTGTGTTCCTTAATCTCTAGGCATTCAGAGCAAGTACATTGAAATTTAAGCTTCATGTTTACCTCTGAAAGCATATATCAGACTTTTCCATTTATGATTTTGTTAGGATTCTCAGGTTGTTAATTACCCGTGCAGATACACACTGTAGCAGTTGGTGCTGCCATAGGTCAGGCATGTCTATTGCTTGCAGCTGGCACTAAGGGCAAAAGGTTTATGATGCCACATGCCAAAGGTGTCAAGTTTTCTCGTTCTTAGTTACAATTTTGACAGCATGGATTTTCTTTCATTTTCAATTTTTTCTTTTTGATGATTCATGATGTTTGGGTGATGTTCTATTCCAGCCATGATTCAACAGCCCCGTGCACCATCATCTGGATTAATGCAGGCCAGCGATGTTTATATCCGGGCAAAGGAGGTTAGTGTGATGTCTTCTTCAGTTATCTTCCATTTAATCTACAAAACAGATGTGTCTTCATGGTAGTGACTAGTAGAGCTGTAGGATATGATGGTTGTTGATGAAATCTTTGATCAATGCTTTTGTTTTTACTTACTGTTTAAATTCTGATCGGCCTTCTATATGGAATCTTCTTTGTGGGATTTTTCGTTTTCATTCTGAAAATAGGTATCATTGTGGGACCCCTCCTTGCCATCACATTCTGTAAGGTTAAATGATTATGACGTCATAAAAAAATGAAGAATTGTTGCCAGTTTCACCATCAAATAAACATTTTTATTTATCTAAAAGATATTATGAAAAATATGAGGTTTTGTTTGACTGGGTTAGCTCAATCCTTGACCAATTGGTCTACCTGCTGATTCCATTGGATAAGGTTACCTTATGTTTATAAAATTGTTTCGGCTTTGTTTCTTTTCCTCAAGTTTTAATTAAAAATTCTCATGAAAACATTATAGAAATGAGGGTCTTTTAGTAAATATATCCTTAGTTGACACCTTTTAAGTTTTGAGGAGGCGAGGTCTGTTTAGTTTCCTAAGCCAGATTGGAGGTGTGACTGTAAGTAATTGGACCTAAGATTTAACGTCATTGTGCCAATTTAATTTTTTCAAGTTGATAAAAGTTCTTACATCAAGAATTTCAAATTCCTTTGTATTGATCAGCAGCTATACATTTCTAGTCAATGGCTACTGAAAGAGAGTTCATGATATCAATAGATATTGAAACTTTCGTGGTCTTAACATGTTGCCCTATTGTTTGTTGAGTAAGGCTTTGACTGTTATAAAGTGTTCCGTTATCTTAGCATTTATATATGGTGTTTTTTCTTGCATGCTGATTCTGAGTTAAAGGGAGGCAGGGGGGGTTCAATTTAATCCCCTTCGCCGAAAAATTGTACCGCAAAAAATAGGGCAGAAACAATTTTTTTTGGTTATATATGAATTGTTGAGTCCCTTTAATTAGAAGGGAAGGTTGAAATATAGTGGCAGAGAGAGTTGCTTTTAATCATCGGTCAAATCCTAAGCGTGGCACTCTAGTATTTTTCTAATCCCTTTAATGAATTTCTGGCTCCACCACTTCTTGCATGTGTATATCTTTTGTTGATGTGTGTGCACACACACTTGCGAATACATGCAAAGTTTGTGACTTGCGTGTTCTAAACATAAAGAACATACAATTGATTGTTAAGTGTGTAACCTTAAAATTGTTACAAAGTAAACTACATGCTAGTTAGTTAAGGATATTTTAGTCAATTATGGCTTATTCAGAACTCTATATCATGTTCAGTGTACCCAAAGGATGGCGAGTACTTTCTCAAAATAAATTCATCTAACACTGAACTACCTCTGGATGAGCTCATTGCAAGCTGTCTTACTTAGGCATCAGCTCTTCCTTTGTGAACCTGAATATATTCTATTGGGATCGATCAGCTGATTATTCTCTTTTGCAGGTAATCGTTAACAGAGACACACTTGTCAAGCTTTTGGCTAAACATACTGAAAATGTAAGTAGTGAACATTTCTTGCGTGTTGTCCATTTGTAAATCAAACAGAAGGTATAATGACATTTGTTGTTGTATCTTACCAGTCGGAAGAGACTGTTTCCAATGTTATGAGAAGACCATATTACATGGATTCTATCAAAGCTAGAGAATTTGGCGTTATTGATAAGGTAAACAACTTTCATTATTATGCCAACTGTGTCATGTCTTAAATGTCTTCTGAAGTTGCTGGAGGTGCTAAAGGTTTATCAGGTGGCTTTTCTGACTAACACCAGTTCTTGGGTTTCAGATTCTTTGGCGTGGCCAGGAGCAAGAGCAGATTATGGCAAGTGTTGATGCACCAGAGGTGTGGGACAACAAGGCAGGCATCAAAGTTGCTGATGCTATTTAGGTCCTTTCAATATATAATCTGATGGTATTCTCTTCTTCCCCTATTTGTCTTTTCAGTAGGTAAATGTGGGTTAGTATAGCACACAAAACAAAAACTAAAATTAAGTTTATATATAAACTAAGATCTGCGGGTAGTGCTTTCTCACGATGTTTGGGCCCTTATGTTATTGCTATCCACAATCCAAACGTCCAGTCTTGGGTGTGCACTCAGTGTTAACTGTTAAGAGTCCTACCTTGGTTGAGGGTATGATTTATAGTCTCTTTGTTGTTTTTGGCAATTTTCACCTCTTGATTTAGATTTTGGATTGAGTTAATCCATGATCGATTTTGCTTCACGTAGCATCAGAGCCTCTGTGATCTCAGTAAAAACTTGAGCAATTCTGTGAGCAGGTGCCTGGCCGAAATTTCGTCTTTTCTTTCTTCTTTTCGACTTTTCGGAATTTAGCACTGCCTCTTTTTGGCAGTGGACCTTACTCTCTTAGCTACTGGCACCATTTATCTCTTCAATGGATGTTCTACTACTTATCTTTTCTCACATGGTATAAGAGCCTCTACGACCTAAGTAGACTCTTAAGAAATTTTGCCTGCCAACAGAGCCTGGCCTTATGCAGCATACCAGGCTGTGATTTTCTTTTCTTTTCTTCTTTTTGGTGTTCGGCACTGTTTCTTCTTAGCTACCTTCCTCCCTCTGCTATTAAGTATTAGCACCTGCTCATCTTTCCAACGACTGTATAGCCATTGTCTCTCTGTACAGAGACTGGCGTTGTTCATCTGAATGACAACCAATGCTACTAATATCTACTGCAGCTGGCACCCTCCTCTTAACTTTGTATTTTCTTGTCACTGTTTCACCAATTCAAATTATGTTAGCGTAGAAATTTCGCAAACCATACCTCTTTCTAGTGACTAATTTCTTTTTTGATTTCCATGTTATTACAAGAATCACTTCCTATTTGTGCAAATTGCAAATGACTGAAGACTCCATTCGAGGAAGAATTCTATCTTGTCTTTCCCTTTTGATGATTGTGCATTATCCTAATGAATTTTGGTGGCAACCTGTTAGGTTTTCAAACAAGCAAACTCAAGTTGTTTTCTCTACTTTGAGTTTGAAAGTGTGTGTTGAATTTCATGACAAAAATTATGTGTGTTTAGATATATTGAATTTAAATAAACAACATATGATAAATATTCTATGTTTTAAGTATCAAATAGTTACATGCCATATTAGAAATAAAGATTATGACATTCTATGTCGTTCGTTGCCCCAAATTCCTATATATGGAGCTTCACTTGCACATTGTTAATAGACCAATTCAAATACACATTTTTTTTTTCTGTTGCTTTCTTTACAAATTACAATCCGATATTGACACTCATAAAGGTGATTTGTTTCCTTCTGCCTAAGCCCTGTTGAGTAAAGTCATCCGGTGCCTGTGCTTGTGGAATAGTCGAGGTGTGCACAACTAGACACCACACCATTTAAAAATGGTTAACAAGAATGTTATTTTCCATCCTGTTTTACTTTTCTCATGAGGGTTCATTGAATCCTTTAGTTTTTCGCTTTTCTAGTGTTAAATGAGTCAAGTTTATACGGTTTCTTGGTTTGTCAGGTATCATACAAAACTGTGTTCAGTAGTGAATATATTTTGGAGAAGCAGCTATCTTGTCAAGTTGTTTTAGACTTCATGATCTCTGCTAAGCTCTTTTAGCTATTCATTGACAGGGAATATTGATGGAAGCATTTCAACCGTCAAGGGGACTGAAACTCCGGTTCATTTCACAAGTAAAGAGAGAAAAATCTGGTTTGAGCAAGTCTTGAAGTGTACACACTCGCTGTAGCTCTCCAGGATTATACAAGTATCATGATGAGATGCTTACTACATAGTAACCAAGAATAGGATTTTTGCTTTGGATTAAAGCATTGTACACAAATTGTTACTGGTTTCTGAATTTGTGAGTGAGTCGCACAATTGTCAGCTCATGGGCAAATCTTTTTTTCTCTCTAGATTATGAATTTATCCACGTTTCTATTTCCTATTTTTCCTTGAATAGTTGGAAAAAGTCTCTCGTGAGAAATTGTGGCGATAACTTGAGTCATCAACTAGTCGGACTTAACAATGCAATGCTATTAAATTCACGGTATGCTCTAAATTTTGGAAAATTACACTTTGTTTGGATGGTTGTTGGGTATTGTTTCATAACGTATTGTATGATATTGTATTCTTATGAGTAAAGTAGGGTATGAGGTAAAATTACTGTGAAAATGATGGGTAAAAGATAAAATAAGATTATTAAATAATAATAAAAATAAAATTAGAAGAAAATTTCAAGATAATGAATACAATCAAAATGAATATTATATTTAAATTAATAATACATTACAACAGGTTAAAACCATTCAAACAAGGTGTTACATTACAACAAATAATTCAACACTGCTCGTAAATTAGATATTTGCTTATTTAAGTCTCGATTATTATAATATAAATTGATACTTGTTGTGAATATTTTTTCAAAAACCAATTACTATGCGTTAGAAGTTTTAATGAAGTTTTGAGCTTTATCAGTACCTTGGTGAAAAGATGAAGTAAAAATGAATCTAGTTTCTGTTTGATTAAGTAACACTGACCCTTCTTTTAGTCTTAGAGCTTAAGCAGTTAATATCTTAAAATCCTCCTAACACGTTTTATTAGTTTAATTCTTAAATTCTGAGGTGTTATTATTTTTCTTAAATTTTTTCAAACCCAAGAGAACATTTTTGTTTTACATTGAGTCCTTGAGGTTTATTCAAGGTAAGAAGTTTTGAAAATATCCTTATATTTGATGTATATAATTAGTTTTATCTCAGAACTGTTGACAGTATTAAAACACACGTTGCTTGACTAACTAAATTGAGGTACACACTCAATCTATGACATGACATAACAAATAGCCTCAAACTCTTGTAGGAGTATGAGACTCTTAATTAAAAATTGAGAGAAGTGTTGAAAAATCTCTAATTTGATGAGAATTTAGGAGTGTATTATGTTGCAAGATCCGGATGTAGTTAACTTCATTTAATCAAGTAAAATAGTGTTTTTTAAGGCTGTCAATAATTCAGAAATCAAACATAATAATTTACACCGAATTTATGAATGTTTTGTCTCTTTAATTTTAATTGAGTGTCACCTCACGACAAAAATTATATATTCTCTTAGTTTGTCACTTTTGATATATCAAGAAAAGACAAAAAAAATTTTGTTTTACCTTCATCATCAAATACTTATTCTTCAAGTCATTTTCTAAGACCTAATACTCCATCCGTCTACTTTTAATTGTCATATTGCGCTTTTCAGAAGTTAATTTGACTAATTTTCAAAGTCAATTAGATTACATTAATTTGATATTTTAAACAAAAAATTAGATATTCAAAAACAATACAAAAATACTATAAATTACAAAATTTTGTATATTTATATGATAAAAAAATATATCATAAAATATTAACTAAAATTCTTATAATTTAATTTTTTAAAAAAAAATCATGAAAATTAAAAATGTCACAGATGAGTTGACAATAATTACTTTTTTGCCGAGTCAAGCCAACAAGTAAAAATGATCGGGAAGAATCATCGAAGCTCCATCTCTATATATTGAGTAGTCGGTACTCGACGGCATTTCCTTACGGGAGCTCGCATTTAAAGCCAATGGAATTAGTGGGATGACCCCTATTTTCAGAAGGGAGAAGAAAGATGAGCCAGCCATTGTTCTCTTTCAAATTCGCCTTCTTCTTCTCCCTTTCTCTTGCCGCTTCGTACACTGTCACTTCTACCCCAACATTCTACTCCTTCCGTAAGCTCAAACTACGTTCCTCCTCTGCCTCCCCGTCCGTACCGAAGGCCTCAGCCTCCGATTTGCTCGCTCTGTTGGGCCCACCTCAACAAGCCTTAGCTGTCAACTCTCAAGAGGCGCGTCAGCTACGTTCTTGCTTCAAATTCCTAGTTCCTTTTTCTCCGAGTTCTCAGACTCCGAATAGACGCTCCTTGAGTTCGAAATTGAGTGATGATCGAAGGAGTATAAGCAAAGAGAATGAGCTTATTTGGTGGCCGCCGGCGCCGGTAATGGAGCTTGCTCGATTCGCTGTTGACTCTGGTGGTGATACTGCGTCTATTCAAAGGACTCTTGATCCAACAGTCATCCCTGTGAGTTTTCATATCTATCTATTTCAACAGCATTTTCTGTAATGGATTTGACTGTCATTGTTTACAGTGTATTTTAACTATGGTTAAGTGTTAACAGTCTATACGAATTGGCTTGGCTTGGTGTAAACACCGGGGAGCGGATACGTCTTTACCTTGTAATTATATATAAATCAGATAAGACATTTGTTCATACATTTCACTGCAAAAGCAAAGCCAATTGTTTCAAATCTTTGTATACAGTACATGATGTTGTGATAAAAATTTCCTTGAGGATAATCTATTATTGGCATCTGATCTGATGAAGATATTGGGAAACCTGTAAAATTGCTCTTTGAAGCTAATAGTTCCAAAAAAAATTTCAATAGCAGTAACAACATAAAAAGAGAACAAGGAAAAGTTATCTGATATATTAAACTAAGCATGGTGTTATCTCGTTCTTGTTTCAAATTTCTTGTAATCAATGTGTAACAATTCATTTCACAAAGCTGAACTGTCTTGAAAAGTGTTAGTATAGTAAATAAACAGGTTGTAAAAGTGCCAAGTGTTATGGCAAAACTTAATAAATACTAAACAGATAACTGAGAAGTGAGAGTTCCAGAAAACTTGATTCAGAGGAAGACAATGGATAACTGCAAAAATTCAAAGAGTAGATATAGGGATGGCAATTCGGCAGGGTAAGGACTTAAAATTTAGCAGGGCAGGGTGGCATTATTTGCCTCTGGCAACACTAATTCAGGGCTACATACCTATTATAATTTTATTAAGAATTAACAACAAATAGTTCTTGCTTTTATCCTCTTTGTCGTGAAAGCATTTGTGTCAAAGTTTCTATACAGATAAATGATAAATGCACAAAGATATGTACATTTTTGCCTTTTTGTAATGCCTCGGGTGGCTGCACGATAAATAGTGCTGATCATTAATCACATACTAGCATGGCTGGAAATTTTATTGGTACACCCTTTGTACAATATTGTTAAATGCAATATTCGAAGTACCTTACCTATAACTTGTGTAAAGGAACAAATTTCAGCGGGAAAAAAGGAGATAGTTTTAGCTCGCGATGTCCATCTAAAAACTTTATTGATGGCCCTTACTAATAGGGTCTCTTAAGTCACTAGCAATTTATTGAAGTGCTTCCTCTTTCAATTGTCTTTCTCAGAGATTTTTTACAGTAAGTGCATCCTCTTCAATGTGCAGGTTCCTGACATTGAAGGATCAAAGGAAGACCGATGTGAACTTACGAGAACTCCTTATGGGAGACTGTTTATTAATGAGGTCAGCATTAAAATGGAACTTCTAAATCCTCTTGAAATGAGAATTTCTGTTGCCGGTTAATGTTGAGTTCAAATGTTGTTTTGTAGGAGATAAATTCATACCTCGAATCTTTGTTTGAAATGATTGTTGCTCGGGGACCCAGTGTTGGGCTGAATGTATCATTGTCGCGCTTTGATTTCTTTCATGGTCATGTCTTTCTTGCCAGAGACTCTGGAAGACTTGGGATCTTGTAAGTTAACATGAACCCTTCACTGTCTTGAGCACACATGACAAAAATGGTGCTTCTGTTGCTCGAGTGTTCCACAGAAAATCGTGCCCTAAGAACTCTTCGTTGTAAATGACCGAGCAAATACAATCAGATTTGCATCTAATTACTTGGCTAATCGGATATTTGGAAGGATATTTTTTCTTTTAAGTGTTTCTTTTACTTTGGCTAATAATAAAGTGAACTAGGATAAGAGAAAACTAGAGAAGAAGACCGTTCACCTATTGGAAGAATATGATGGATGCTCATGTAACTGATTCAGTTGCATTTCTATGTCCTTAACTCAATCCATCTAAATAGCAGCAGGAAGATGGTAAAACACAGACTTAGTTGAATTGTAACGTTTCTGCAACAAGCAAAGATAAAAGGCAATCTGATCGGGTTTCTGTGATTTTTGTCTATTATTGTAAACTCAACCATAGTTGTTGTGTTTTCTTGAATATCTTTATCTTGTGTTATATATCATATTCCGTTGTCGGGAACCTTAAGGACAAAAAAGCATGTAACGTCTAATTCAACTTGAATTGTCTACTTGTTCAAGACTTGAAGCTGTAGTATGCTTATTCTGCTATGCACAATAGTTCAACTATAAATCTTCAATTACTTTTGCTTAATCTTCCAGTTCTAGACACAGCTATCATCTAGCAATAATGCTTTTCAGTAACATTATGGTTTAACTTGGTGGATAAATTCCACAATTAAAGTGAATCCTGTTGACAGATCCATAAGAGAGTGTGCGTTAATAAACTCGAATGAGTTTCTTCTTTGTTGAAGTAAAGTATTCTATGCAGTTGATCACTGGCTGCATGTTCTCAAAGGAATTAGAGCTTTTGCTGCTCTCTGCAGTCTCTGTTTTCCGCAAAAGACCGAGTCAGGGGTTTCTTGGTTTATGATTTGGTTTTCTTTATGGGGTTTAGTGTTGTAGTAGCTATCATTGTGAGTGCACTGAAGCTACCTGGAGACGTGCACTAGATTTCGGATATAGGGCAAAGAGCCATGGGTGGAAACCATTCATGGATCATCACTACTTTCTCTCAATGAGAACCAGATTGGTAAGATGGGGATCTGGTATGCGTTTAGTTGTAGAAGTTGAATTCTTGTTCCTCCAGTTTGCTCAAGGAGTTAGACTTAGTAATTTATGGGATTGAGGGACTTCACTTATTTTCAGCAGCCCAGTTTTGCTCTATCGGAAGTCCATATACACTAGATTATGTCGTTGAGGAAGGTTAACATTCTATCCACTGTATTTTGACATCTTCTAGTCTATACCAAAAATCCAAAAAAGAGATACAACCATGATTCAGAGTATGAGTGTTTTCACATATGCTCTAAAAAACATCTTTGGTTTCTTTTCTTCCACATCTCTCACCAAATGCAGGCAAGGATCGTATTCAAGATTCTTCTAATCCTGTAATCCGAATTCTGAAATACAAGATCTCTTGTTTGTTAGCTGGTCAGAGGCAGCTCTTAAAAGATACTCTGTATTTAATTAAATATGATAAGGAGATCCTCTTGTTTGTTAGCTTGTTAAGAAGTAGAGAAGGTAATAAATTCCATTTATCCTGTAATCCAAAATACAAGATTACCCATTGTCCCATTTCAATTTGAACCTGACTCCAACCAGTCATACCCTCTCTACTCTGTCGACCGTAAGATGGATGTGGATGTTTCTTCAATTTTGTTTTGTCCTCACAAACTATTTTTTTTCTTTTCTATAGTTGTTTCTATTTCTGCTAATATTTTTCATTTTCTTTTTGTGTGGTGGTTCATCATAAATTGATTAGTTTTGCACTGGTTGTGAGCCTGCTGCAACCCTACTCATTTATCCGAGACGGGGATGGTAATAGAAGGAACTTGTCTTGAAAGACCTACAATCTCTTAGAATCCATGTAGACATAGCAAAATAGTAGGCCACAATAAAGTAAAAAGATCTATATAGGCGATACCAATTAGTTCGGAATATGTTTAGCCATGTTAATACATTTACTTTAGGTTTTACTAGGAGTCTGTTGATCTTGTCAGAGATTTGTATATCAGTAGGAAATATAGGAACTTGTGCTTTCAATTTTTATTTTATATTTTATTGGTTCAAGATAAGCTTAAATGGGTGATATGATCAATGAGGATTCATATAGTGATCCCAACTTGCTTATGATTTAGATGCAAGTTGTTTGTTGTCGTCTTGTGTGTGTGTGTGTGGGATGCTCGTGAGGTTAAAAGGTGCAAACACTTTTCAGGTTCCATGCTAAGGAGTATCCAGCATATGATAAGGAAGTCTTTCCTTGCAACATGGGCTACTGCCAAATAGGTAGGTCTGTCTGCATCTTAACCACTTCCTGTGAGATCTACTGAATGTTCAGAATTGGATTTTCTCAAACTTTATTTACCATCAGCAGTCTTCAATCCATCAGCGTATTAGGACAATAATGATGTTCTTTATACTCATGTTAGGTTTTATTGTTCTCAGGAACTAATGTTTCTTATGACGATTCAATGAATTTGCGTAACATATTGTGGCTAGCTCCATTAGCTAGCAACTCCTCAAATGAATGGTTAGCACCAGGTATGTGTCTTTGAGGTTCTCAAATTACACTTACAGTGGAATGTTTCCCAGTGCAGTATACTTTACTGCACAGACCATATCAAAGATGTGGAAGCATCTCTACGACTTGCATTTTCTTATTTCTTTTTGTCTTTTTTTTTTTTCTTTGGGTGGGTGGGGATAAAGAGGACATTATGTTTGTAGAATCTAATGGAGTTCATCAACTATGCCTCAATCCCAAGCTAATTAGATCAGCTTACTTACAAATTACAGTTAATAGCTGCAGAAATGCAACTATAGTTTGGAGTTTAATGGGTTACCAAGATTCTTGAGAAATTTATGGGGCTGTTAGTGAACACTGTTCTGGCATGTATCACTGGGATAAAAGCTTTCACACATCACCCAGATTTCCTCTTGATATTCCCCTTTGAGAAACAAACTCACAGTGAGGAACTTCCTTTGGCTTTATTTTTTAATAATAATACCTTCGAGTTCTCTTTGGATAAAGTAGCGTAAATAGGGACATGATGCTGTTGAATTTCTAAAGAAAGGTGATCCTGTTGCTACAACTAAGGTAGGGGTAAGGTCTGCGTACATCCCACCTCCCCAGTCCCCACTTGTAGGATTACACTGGGTAAGTTGTTATCTTTATTAGTAGAGTTCCACCGTCCACCTCTCTTTTTAGCTTTCCCTTATGTTTGTCCATGTTTCTCACCTATTATTTCGCAGTATCTTGACAATATTCTCCAACTCTGAAGCCACATAGAGCAGAGGAACAAGTTGGCTGTTAAATACTTGTCTTCATAAGTAACTATAAACTGAACATGGTTTGTCTTCAAGAAAATAGAGTCACTTTATTAATACAGTAAGGTTGCTAAAAGTTGCTAAAAGTTGTGAGAGATATTATGGAGCACAAAAATAAGTTGTCATGAATGTGTTATTCTCGTCGGTTTCTTAAAGAAATATGTGTCCTTGAGTTTAGCTCCTAAACTAACTTTTTTCTGTGGATCCCTTCCACAAATTCACGTTATTAATTTCCTGTTGTTTTGATGACATGTTGGTAGAATTTCTTTCTAACTCTCTGGACTATCAGTGAAGTGTCTTCCTGTTTAAAGACATGGTTGACACTACATTCAATTTGCCTTGCAATGTTAGTAAAAGTTTAGTCGTAACGAGTTTGTGTAACTTTTTGATTTGTGGACAATCAATGAGATCTTCAATGACTTAGATAAAAGCCCCTGCCAATTGGGCGGTATGACAATCACCTTTTTTTCTGGTGAGTGACAGTTTAGTACTCTTGAGGGGAGGGGCCAGGGAGATTGTGGGGTCGGCAGAGGCAAATTTTTGGTTCAGTTGAAATGATGGGAAATGATGAAGATGGATAGTATCATTTTGAAAAAGGTTTTCATTTTTTGGGGCTTCAAGTAAAACACTGCTCAATTAACTTAAAGTACCTAGTACAAGCTACAAAATGGCAAATCCAATCTATTAGGATAACCGTGAACATCCTGATGATCTGTAGGAATGAATTAATCGGGAAGAGATAGAGAGAGGAACCAATTTTCTCTCGCAGATAAAAAAGGTTACAAGTTTCCTGTTTGATTACCTTGTGACTTCTGATGTAGAGAATTTCATGTTGACAGCAGGGACGGCTCAATGCCTTTAAAAATGAGGCATCCGTCTTAGTCCCAAAATTTGAGACCCCGTTTGTTTAAAAGTAATAATAGAATTATTGCAAGTATTTTTTAACAAAAAAATAAATTATATAATGTCTTTCTTATATTGTTTCGAAACATTAAGGAATGTATCTTTCTTTTTTGTCCATTTTTAAATTTAACTTCCATATGACGTGTTCATTAAAAAGAACAAATAACTTTGGATTTCAAAAATAAAAGCTAGGCTTTGGCAACTAATTACCACAACTGGACAGGAGTCTTAGTTGTCCTGGATGCACGTCCAACTGGAGTCATATACAAGGACCTCATACCCGAGTATGTTCAAATTGCCAGGACCCTGTATGAAGGTTTGAATTTTATTTAAATTTGAATCAACAATTCAAAGTTAACCTTATTATGAAAACTTTGGAAACGTTTTCTGATACAATCATTTGCTGTTCACCAGATGATTTTGGGGACGTTGCTTTTGATGTTAACTACCTAAACACAGGAGGTGAACCACCTAAGTTTCAAATTTTCATTTGCTGACCTCTTTGGAAAGGTTTGACTGTCAATTTGCAGTTTCACGAAGTGAGAATCCATATATTCTATAGATATTGCTTATCAATGTCATGTAATTTCTCTGCCTGAATCGAAATGCATCTTTGAAATATTTACTTGCAGCACTACTCTCAGTATTTGATTCTAGTGCATTCAAGTGGATCATTGTTTGGAAAAGGATTTGTTTGACGGAGATATTACTATTGGAATCGCGAGTCTTTAGTCATTTAGTTTGTGGGGGGAAATCCTTATGACATATATCCTCTCTTGATTATACTGTGAATCTTGGACAATGAAACAATGATTGAACTGTGGGATTTGTGGGTTAATAGAAACCCAATAGCTTTTGTTTATTCCACGTTTATATGATAAGAAATCCATTAAACATTTAATATTTAATTGTAAACTCAGTTATTACTCTACATTAATTTGAGGTTGCTTATGAACTTGTATGTATCTACTTTTGTGATCGAATTTTGTATCTCAAAGGCGTCATTACTCGAAAGGGTTCATACTCTACGTTGTCTCTTAGCTATTGTGGCCTTACGGTAGTATAAGTAGCTCTTAGCTATTGTGAACTAATTTAGGCCTTACGGTAATGTAAGTAAAGGAAAAAGAAAATGAACTTTCTTAAATTTTAAGCAATGAGATCGTTAAACCCAAGAACTCTTGAAGATTTTAAAAACTGATAATTGGACATTTTTTACGACCAAAGAAAAGGAGTGATTCATAACGTTTTTTTTTTAGGTTGGTGCCATTATGAGTTTTTACTGATTCATTTTTTTATAAATCCTGAAAGTGAAAAGAATATTAAAATTTAATTGAAATACATAAGTGAAAATGAAATAATTTATTAAATGAAATAGTATTTATCTCTCGAATGTCCAATTGATTAATTAATTTTTTTATAACATATTCTATTTTTTTCTTTGCCAAGTAAACTAACCGTCATGAATGAGTAAATAAATTTAAACGATTGTTCTAGAATGAGAATAATTGATGCTTAACTAAACATCGAAATAAAAAAAAAATTATTTTAGGTTCACGATGTCATACAATCAATGCAGTTGTATGAGATATCTTTTTTATTTCACATATTAGTAAATTTAAAAATATTTTTTTCCATAAATATCTCTTACTAGTGTATAAAAGGAAATTCCTAATAAAAAGTAGACCGAAAAAAACAAATAAAGCAGTGCGTCTCCACGTAGATTTCGGGGCCCACAAAAGATATTTAAGAAACTCGTAACTTTATCCGTTTTGGACACAACTTGCGCACCTACTTTCCCTTTAATAAGTCATATAGGAAAAATAAAATAAAATAAAATCGAAACCCTTGTGCTTTTTTTCTCCTCTCACTATTCTCGCGCTTCGCTTACTCCTCTACACAAAGCTTGGATCATCTTCACCACAATATATAGTAATTATTTATGTATAACAATTGCAAGAGGTGAAGAGTTAATTGAGAATGGTTTCAGGGAGGTGGATAGAAACTGGAGCGGATCTATGGAAAGATAGGGCACGATCTCTGCAGCTTCGTCTTAGAGACCGTCTTAGAGTCGCCGTCGATCATCATCGTCGCCGTCCGAAGATCTATGATGGTTACTTATCGTCTACCGTCGAACGCTGGCTCCAACGGTTCAGCGATTTCCGTAGAGATACTCTGCCTTCTTCTTCCACTTTGTACCGTAAAAAAGGTCAGTTTCCTTTTCCTTTCAATAGCATCTAGTTTGGTACATCGAAAATCTAAATGCAGGAAACGCTGGTATTCATAGGTAGAGTTTGCAACATGGTTAGACTAAGAATTCAAGAAAGTGACGGTTGTTAGTTTATTCAATAATGTTTTCGTCAAGAAAGTGACCGTAGTTAGTTTATTCAATAATATTTTCTTCAAGAAAGAAAGTGACTCTAGTTAGTTTATTCAAGAATTCAAGAAGGTTTTCTTCACAATAAGTATGTGATTTCATGCTGAAAATTACTGAAATTAGTTGCTAAAATTACTCCTATTACCTACGTTTGTCTGCCTTTGATGAATTTAGGGAATTTTTGATATGTTAAATCCCGCCTTTCAATTTCCATTACCCCCTTCATGACTTGGAAGTTTATTTCCACTAAACTATTACTCACTTGTATTTGCTAACTTTTAGATATTCAAACACACAAAAAGAAAAAAGTAACTTCGGTTAAGAGTATGAAGTGATCGCATTAATAAAGTTTCTTTGGTATGACATCCGGGCTTGTTTGGCCATGTAATACTATTTCAGTACTTGCTAATACTGAGCTTCATTTTTTGAACTTCAAGTGAAATATTGAAATATTGGTTGAAAGTGTATTTGTGAAATGGACTTTTATTTCAAGTGAAGTTCATACCCGAACATAATTTCAACTTCAATTCAAATACTGCCCAAATGCCTGCTTAAGTGCACCATCATTGTGTTGCCTCCCCTCTCTTTAAGCAATAAGGAATTGTGTCTAATAACTTTGCTTATAAGTGCAAGTTGTGCTGCAAAAGCTATATGAGGATTCTTCAAGATGCTTTTCATGGTTGATACTTATAAATCTGTATGCCTATGACTGCAGTTAGCAAGGATATTGATCCAGAAGCAGATTCAGTCCTGACTCGCATGCTGCAGGCTGTGGCTGTTCCTGTGCTTGGAAATGTTTGTCATGTGTTTATGCATGGCCTCAATCGTGTTCAGGTAAGCTAAATCTGGGTGAGTTACTATTTCAGCTGTTGCCTAGTTGAGAAAAATAACTCGACAACTTTTGCAGATATATGGTGCAGAAAAATTACATCAGGTGCTGGAAAATCGAATGGAGAATAAACCACTTATTACAGTAAGCCATGTTCCTGAGTTACCTCCAGTTCCTTCTTTTAGGCCTCACCTTAGACCCCTGGATTTTATCTTTTGATATCTGGTTCTGTTTTGTAAATCAACTCAGGTGAGCAATCATGTTGCTTCTATGGATGACCCACTAGTTATTGCTGCATTACTTCCTCCCAGTGTTATTTTGGATGCACAAAATTTGAGATGGACACTTTGTGCAACTGATCGATGTTTCCGCAATCCAGTGACATCTGCCTTCTTCAAACATGTCAAAGTTCTTCCTGTGTCCCGTGGGGACGGTATTTATCAGAAGGTATTTTCTTTCTGAGGTGCTGGTGAGATGAAGTTATTGATATTCTGATTGTTTCTACATCACTGTTGATGGATGATGTATTAGATGTCTCGCTCAGCCAGTCTAAGATGTTTTCTTTAAAATGTTGAAAGAGACTGATATAGTTTATAGCTAATTCTCAGTCTATTTCTGCATGTTCTGCAGGGGATGGACATGGCTATTTCAAAATTGAACCGTGGTGGATGGGTGCACATATTTCCAGAAGGTAGTCGCTCTCGAGATGGTGGCAAAACAATGGGTTCTATTAAAAGAGGCATCGGAAGGTACTCATTCTTTCTAAGTAATAAATTGTGAATTGTATGATTATCCTTAAGTAGGTAACTTGTGAATTCCATGATTGTCAAAAAGGACACCAGTTTGTTGAATTTGTAATTTCATATTATTTGGAGAAGAACAAGCCCAGAGACAAGGTATTGTTGGAGTTCTGTAGATATCATGGGCAGATTGATTCAGTTGTATTTCTGTTGATTACCTGTTCGTTTTTTGCTCTGCTATAAAATGAAAAAGATCCCCTCCTCTCCGTCCTTCCCCTGTTATTTAATTAGATTCATGTTGTCTTTACAAGGGTTGGTGCTATGTCTGAGACTTTTGGTTGTCTTAATAGATTGATCCTGGATGCCGACAATTTGCCAATAGTCATCCCTTTTGTGCATACTGGAATGCAGGACATCATGCCTGTAGGAGCCAAGCTTCCCAGGATTGGAAAGACGGTATGTAATTATCATTTTGAGGATGGTGAATAATGCAGCGGCATGTATCATGCACCAATATTATTAGGTATAGAGAAAGGGAATCAAAGAGAGAATCAATTGCCATTGCTCTACTTTAGTTACCATTTTCAACTTCTGGTACTTATGATTTACATTCTCTTGGTATACTCTTAATGAGCTGTAAAAACTGCAGGTGACTGTTCTTGTTGGTGATCCCATCGAGTTTGATGACTTGCTTGCTGCTGGTGAAAAGGATAATATGCCAAAAGGAAAATTATATGATGCTGTGTCAACGAGAATTGGTGATCGATTACAGATGCTCAAGGCCCAGGTGGACAGACTAGCTGTCCAGGAAGCACTACAATCACAACACTACCATGATTATGTTGCTGAACGAGCTGCTGGGATTGTGCAGCACGTTGACTGGGAAGCTCTAGGCATGGACAATTACATGAGCATTGAGGAGGATCATGCCGCTCCTCCAAGGCAAGAACCTAGTAGTGAGCAGCCATTAGTTGAGAAGCAGATGGAAGAAAATAGTCAGGATAGGTACTTTCAGTTGGGTTTTTCCAGGGAAAGTGGAATCGTATCAAGGATCAGAGGTTACATGGGTTCAACTGAATTAATGCTATTTTCTGCTAGATGTTTAGTTGCTAATAGTAGGGTAAAAGAAAATTTTGAGAACATTCAAGAGATTGCTCCATTGAAGGCTTGGAACAACTTTTGGATGCCCTTGTATGAGAGTCAGGTTTGTAACCGGGAGATTTTACTTTAATTGAAGAGTTCTACTGGTTTATATTTAATACCCACTATAACTGGTTAAAATATACTAGAAGAATAAATTTTATATTACTGTATCAAGTTAAAATATCGTATCGCATTATTATGCTATGGTTTATGGTCCCTTGGCCAGCCCATCCCATTTCCAAGAAGGTTTGCATAATCTGTTCTGTCATGGTGGCCCTTGATTTTTCTCTTCAATTGGTCCTTTTGCTCAAGTTTGAGTTTCTGCCACTTTGGGGTCCTATGGGGGGTCAGGTCACCCGTCACCGGAAGGTACAATAATGCTTCTTGTCGCGATTAGGGTAGATGGGTTTTCGGTATGAAGTGTTGTTTTGATTCTCGAAGGGTTTAGTTGTATTTTTATAGTGTCTTCCTTTTGATTTCACCATCACTTGTTGTTGATTGTGTTTATGTTATCACATTATTTTATGGTTGTTACTGCTTCCTTATCCGTTGCTTTGTCACCTCCACGACATAGGGGTATGATCTGCGTACACTTTACCTTCTTCAAATCTCATTTTGTGCAATTTCATTGAATATGTTATTATTGTTGTTGTTGTCGTCTAGATTGGGTTTTCACGGAAGTGAAAATCAATGCATTTTGTAGTAATTCATTGAATTCAATACATTCTAAGTTTTATCGGATTGTAATTGATGGTTATTAAACTTGATTGAATGATTCATCAAATTCTTAGGTCAACCTAATGTCATTTAACGGATCAAAAATATAATTTATATTCAAGCATCAAATTTTAACAATATAGTGGTCAAAAAGAATTGTTTACAATGTATTAGAAAAAAACTAATCAATCAATCTGAGTATGTCAAACTATTACTGTTGTTATTATTTTACGAAATATCAAATGATGGCATTGAGTTGCAAAAGAAAACATATTTGAGAAGGGAAAAAAGACTAATCAAACGGTTAAGATTACGTGAAAGAGCAACATAACGTCCATCTGACGGTTCAATCAAACTCAAGTGAGACCCACAGTCAACCCCTGTACATATTTCTCCGGCGTAGCAGCAGGGACAAAAGTGGAAAATTAAAACTGGAATTCCTCTGATTTAACAAAAGAGAGGGGAAAGCAACTCTGGTGGGGTTGATGGTATCTTCTTTGAATTTGAATTGAATTGAATTCAATGGAGAAGAATATCTGTTAATAAGATTGCAAAAAATAAATGATAAAAATGTTAGAAGAAGACGAAGATTTTCTGGAATCAGAAACACAACTTACCGATGACCAGAAAATTGAGATTGCCAAATGGTTCCTTCTTAATGCCCCCGCCGGCGAAATTCAGTACGTCGCCAAAGGTCTTCTTCTTCTCTTTCCTTTATTTTCTGCTCTAATTTTTTGTATTTTGAAGGTTTTTTCGTGCTTGAAATTGTGACCGCATTGGTGTTCGTTTGCGATCGGCAGTTTATTGTTTCCATTTTTGGTTTTGAGCGTCATTCGGTTTGATTTGCAGATGTTAGAGCTATTTTAAAGGACGAAAATATATATAAGAAAGCGGCCGAGGAGTCATTTCCTTCGTACAACAAATCTCACTTGATTTGTCTCGAATTCCCAAACAGAAGTGGCGATGTAAGTCTCTCTCTTGTTTTCTTTTTTCATAGGGTAAGTTAGATCTTTGAAAATGTAATTTAGACTAATAGTGTCATTCAAATTGATAATTTCAGATTTGATAGTTTTCCATAGTTGAAGATTAAAATATTAAGTGAACTGTAAGCAATACTTATTGTACTGATGTTGTAATTTTCCTTAGTTGATAATTTCAGATTTGATAGTTTTCGGTAGTTGAAGATTAAAAAATGAAGTAAATTGGAAGCAATATGATGTTGCAATTTTCCTTAATTGAAGGTTCATGGACCTCTCTATGCATCCTTTAGAGCTCAAAGACTGAAAGAAAACAAAGGATAAAAGTTATGCTTGAGAAACTTTAAAAAAAAAGTTGCATGAAAAATAAGTAATATTAATCTAATAAGTCTCCAAATAAGGCTTTTAGGATAGAGATATACTTCATGGTACTTGGATGCTGGCGCTACTATATATGAAAGAGTTGGGTGTTGTTTGTTGAGCACCATGTTTATGGACAAGTTCTCTACATCTGTTTAAAGCTTGTGTATAGGGAATTTCCACCGCTTCAATAAATGATTACTTCATCAATATAGAAAAGAAAACTTTCCGGAGAACTGTTCTTTATGAAGTCTAAGATTTTGTTCCCCTCTTCTAAAAAGAAAGTATAATGCTTTTCATTTATGTAGTAATGGCCACTTGGAAGCTATTTTCATGATCTAGCTGTGTAAAGTTGCTGCTCACTAATTTGTAGGTACTGATTACATCATTTAGTGAGGTTGATAAGGATGAGTATCTTGATCCCCGGACTGCGCAGGTTGCCAGAGTTGACCATGTCAAGCAAGTACGTAGTTCAGTTAGTATACAATGCTAAATGCTATTTTTGGATTTTTTACAGTTTGGCGTTTTGACTTTCTTCTTGTTGATAAGATTAATAATTTCATTGGATGAGGCACCTCCTTCCATGAGCCACTAACAAACTACCTTGCAAAAACACAAAAGCACCAAAAATGGTGCTGGAATTTATCATCATATCCCCAGTCTCTTAATTTCCCCAATAGTTGCATGATATGTAAGTTTAAAAGCTTATAATCTTGAAAGGAATCATTTAATAACTTCTATTATCTTTTTTATAATTGAAAAAGTCCATTTCACTGTTCCTATCAGTTGAGCCGACAGAACTTAATAAATGATAATCTAAAGTGACGATGAAAAACTTATCTTTTTCCTTCTTTTTTCGGGGCATGGAGTGGTGGGATCCATAGAAGAGGAAGCAGGTTTGTAAGGATGAGTATTTTGTTTAGAAGGTAATTCAAAAAAGCAATAATATGGACAGACATAAACAACCTGGTAGAGATGGTGGGACTATATCCAAAAATGTGCTTATTCTGAAAGAAAGGAAAAGAAAAGTAAAAAGATCAGGACTAAGTAAGAAAAGAAGTATAGTGCTGGGTGTACTCCTTTTTATGCTGTGCAATTAAAAATCTCTACATAAACTGGTTTTATGCTCATGTTGTTTATCTATAGTTTAGTATGTTTAGACATCTTCTGGCTGATTGGAACTTGATTTGTTAAACACATTCAGGCATTAGGGATAAAGAACAAAACACCAGAGTGAATTGTGTTAACTGTTAGGTTGGTTTTCATGATAGCAACCTAACAGTTATGAACTTCACATAAGATGCATTTTCTATTCTTGTTAATGGTGATGGAGTGAATACCAATTTTGGAAAAGTAAAATAAGTCTCTTCTACTAAGCTGGTCCATGGTTTTAAATTAATCCTCATTAGTCTACAGTGCTGAATGTCACATAACATGCATTTCTTTTCTATTCTTGTTAATGTGATGAAGTAGATGTAAACAGGGGCGGAGCTAGCATAGGATGAACCCCCTTCGGCGGAAAATATTACTATATATACATGGTTAACATTATTTTTTTATGTATATACAATAGATGTCGAACCCCCTTCGATTAGTTCGTGGCTTACTTCTTCAGATTTTGAACCCCCTTATTAAAAATTCTAGCTCCGCCACTGGATGTAAATAGATTGGAAAAGTGAAATAAGTCTCTGCTTAATATAACAAGTGCATGGGTTTATTCATAATTCAAGGGCTGTGAAATTAAATGTATTTCCCTTCTCCCTCTTTTTTTCCTAGTTATTGTTGCCGTGTAATAATTTATGCTCCCTTCTTGTAAGCTCATGGTATGTCTGCATTCTAGGTTTGTAAAGACGTTAGGCCAGCAAGAGATGAAGAACTTCCATCTGCTTTCGTGGAAGAGTATAGGTAAGCATCTGTAGGGTATGAGATATATTTCTCAGTTTAATATCTTTGGTATTGCTTCCCTTTTTAGTTACTCACATTCTGTTTTTTCCATTGAGATGTTGAAGTTTTTCTATATTATGACATTCACAATTATTTTGCCTAATTGGGCTTATTTTTTAACCATGCTCAACAAGACTTGCAAATTCAACCTCAGTTCTCAGACGGCACTCAGATTATAGTTTAAGATATGCTAGAACAGTTGCATTTCTTGTGGAAATTTTCTTTCCGGCTTAATTGAAAAAAAAGCTGCATGTTTTGGTCTGCGCTTACCGAAATCAGTCTGAAAATAAATAGTTTAGGCTAATCTCTCCTAATAGATGCTCTTCTTCTTAATCAGTATCATTTCTTCTCTGTCCTTCTATATTACATTCTATGCCTTATCTTTCGAGATATTCTTAGTAATCTTCACCTCAGTCCTCAAGTGTTAATAAGCTATCCTACATCATGATTCATGTGTGTGTTTATTCCATTAAGAAATCTGATTCATAATACACTGGTTTACCTTTTTGTTCATCTTTATCGGTGAGGAACAGGTGTCTCCAAATTAATGGGTAATGACATCAATGTCAGATACTAAAATGGTAGTAAGACACCTAAATTTGGTATTATTGGGAGGCATTAAGAGTATAAAAGGATTATATTCTGAGAGCGCAGTGAATTCTTCAATAGTTCCTAATACTTGACATGCAGATTATAAAAATCATGTTTTTGTTTTATGTGAGTAGTTCCCTTCTTAACATGGTTAGTTATTCTTCTCATTAGAGGCTTTGTTTATGAGTACTGACTTTGTGATTACCATTGCTTGCCAAATTCTCCTAATCATGGTAATTCTTGTGTAGGTCTGCCATGGATGCTGAAATTATGAAGTATGTGAGTGAAACATATCCAAAAGGCGTCTGTTCAGTTTACTGTACGAAGGGAAAGGATGTGGAAGAGCCAGGATTCGACTTTGAACTTGTTGTGGTGATTTCAGCTGCTAGGCATAGTCCTCAGAATTTCTGGTGTGTTAGATTATTAAAATTCTAACTCTGATTAATTTGTGCAACACTCCCTTCATAATTCCTAAATAGTTATACTTATCGTGGTGCAGAACTTGTAAACAGATACTGAAGTAATAGGTTGCTATATATAAACAAAGAATGAGGGATTCTATTGCCTATTTTTCCTGTCGGCTTCACACTTGTCACTTGCGTCAAGTGATATCTTGTTATAGCACGTCTGACCTGTCAATTGGGTCAACTGATACTTCTTATAGCTTTGTCTAAAGAACCTGATACTATATGCATCTTCTGTAGCAATGGAAGCTGGCGATCAATATGGAATATTGAATTTAAGGATGAAATTCAATCTGTAGAAGTGAGAGGCGAGATGCAGGTATGCTTTCATCAACAGTATGAGCATATAGTGTTGCCTTTTGGTTTCCTGATCTTTATTTTAACCCTTTCACAGTTTTCTGATTTTTTCACTGACTTTAGTCATGAATGTAGACTCTACTGAATTATTCTTTTTGGATTGAGCCGACCTTCTAGTTTAGGGGTGAGGGTAGTTGTCGCTTTGTTGTTGTATCAAAAGCTTAATTATTCAAACTTGTATATCCTTTACCTGCTCTGTATTCAGGTTGGCGCCCATTACTTTGAAGAGGGAAATGTACAGCTAGATGCAAAACACGAATGTAAGGATACAACGCTAATTCAGGTAAGTGACTATAGTTTGTTCATAAACTTCTCTTTGCTTTGTTGTTGTGTCTCCTGGTCTTAACTCATAAGGGTATAGCAGCTGTTCTCTGCTGTAGATTGTGCTGTTTCTTTTGTTTGTTTCTTAACCAGTGCCAAGTGTTAACGCTTCAAAACAGCACATAGAGACTGTAGATTGATGCCTCGTGAAGGTACTCAGAGAATGCAATGAGAGTTTAATTCTTTTGGCAATAAATCATGATAAATTTTCTCAAAAAAAATTTAAGGGCGGTCTTGAGTTTAGCTATTTTTCACCTCCCTTCTGCAGTGTGAGGCTGTGGTTGTTGGTACTTGTTTTCAATAAGCAAAGTCTGTTAGTTCTCAACTTCATGGTATGTATTGTTTCCAGATTACCATGTCTGGAGCAAAATTATAAGCATTACTATCCAACTCTAGCAGTAGAACAGACTTCCATCTATGATAGCTTTTTTCATAATTTTCTTTCATTTAACACGATTTGTCCGTAACTTATACTTCCAATGAGAGTAAAAAGGCACTAGGATGGTTATACAACCAAGAAAATGAAAAGTGATATAGCTGCTTCTGCACATCCTACTTTGTGTATCTGTGTAGAGATTGAAGGTCATATTAATATCAACACTTTGTATCTTAAGCAATCTGATTGGAAATCATATTGTAGAACAAATAGAAGTAGCATGTTAAGAAAATAAATGGTGAGACACAACAGTTTCTGGATATCCTATATTTTGCTGGTCTATTGTTGGAAAAGGTTAAAGCTAAAATTTTAAAAAAATATCTTGCGTGATCTGATTAGTAATCGAACAGGGAAGAAAAGAAGTAGCATGGTCAGACAGCCAGAAAGAATAAAAAGTGAGACAATTGTTTCTGGAAATCCTATTTGCTTAACCAGTGTAAAATTTGAAGGTCAAGCTAAAGGAGAAGTTTTTTTCTTGAACAATCTTATTAACTCGAAGAAATAAAAGTTTGATCAAGTCTATCTTGTGATTTTGTTTATACTTTCAATGGTTAAAGTTTGAATTTACTGATTTTGTGGTGTCTTTCTTAGTCCCCAGATGATTCTGCAATTTCCTTGGTCAACATTATTCGCCACCATGAGACTGAGTATCTGGCTTCTCTTCAGGTTTTTACGTTGTTCCTGCATCACATTCAACCCCTCTTTCTATCATGTCACCTAGCACTTCCCCCTTCCCTGCCCCTCTCTTCCACCACTTTTCTATCAAGTCTCTGTTGCCGGTATTTTTGTTCCAAGTTACTGATCGACTTTTTACTGGCAGACATCTTACTTGAAATTACCTGATACCACTTTCAAGGTACTCCTTCAACTTCAAAGCCTTTAAATCAAAATATTTTAAATGAAAGATGCATGAGTGCTTGTCATTACTCATTACAATCATACAACAGTCATGTTTTCTCACTATGTCTTAGCTGGGAGAAACACCTCTCACCACCTTGCACCATGAAAAGGATACAAATAAATAAATTATCATCTTTTACAGGACTTGCGGAGGAAGCTTCCCGTTACTCGTACATTGTTCCCATGGCACAACACTGCACAATTTAGCCTTACAAGAGACATTGAAAAAGAACTTGGAATTGGAAAATAGAAACATTGCATGTCTTTTATACAAGTTGAACATGTATACACCATTCTTGATATGACAAGCGAGTTTACTTGAGACTGCCGTCTCCGGCTATTTGTTGTCTTCTCCCTATTGTATTCCTTTGAGAGGGATTTTCATTTTCAGTTATTTTATCATGTTTGCTAATGTGTGAACTGCCCCTTAGTTGTTAATTTGCCAGTTGGCCTGAGAGAGTTGTGTATGCTGTGAAGTAAAGTACTGGGAAGTCTTTCTTCATGGTTTTTAACCTTGGAATGACTGAACAATGCTGGTAAAGAATGATACTTTTTAGTTGTTATAATGAACTTACTTTTTTCAAACGTTTGAAAGGTCGAGGCGAATCCAACCATCAAAATGTTCAAACTCTGTTGTAATTTCATTTAATCTGTCCCTTTAAGATTTTGTTGGATCATAAAATCTGTGAACCTTTGTTTGGATGGTTGTTATATCATTTCATAATTTATCCTATTGTATTGTCATAACGGTTGGATAGATTGTATCATTTTGTATGTCATGTATGACCAATTTGAAGGACAATTATGGTGTATTGAATTGTATTCTCATCAAGTTTGGATAGATTGTATCATTTTGTGTGTCACATGTGACCAATTTGAAGGGCAAACCTTTAAGAAAGGTAGGGGAAAATGAATAACTAAAAATGTATTATAAATGATAAAGTATGATTAATAGATAATAAACAAAGATAAAATGAGAAAAATAAATAAGGTACTGTAAATGATAAAATATGATTAATAGATGATAAACAAAGATAAAATAAGAAGAACAATTAAGGTAACAATTGCTTAAGTTTGTACAAAGTATAAGTGAAAATTTCGGAGGTCACACAAAAAAGTTCCGTTACCGGGAATCGAACCCGGGTCTCCTGGGTGAAAGCCAGATATCCTAACCGCTGGACGATAACGGATGTTGTGAACGTTGTTCTATTTAAAACAATTTAACACAAAAGTACGAACTATCATCCAATTTTGTTTTTTCCCGTATTGTCCCATGCGACCATCTCCAACCCATCTCTATTTTATTATTCATTCTCAATATTTAGACAGTAAAAATAGAGAATGGGTACTCCAACCCCTCTTTATTTTAGTCTCTTTTCTTCATTTTTAGAGAGGTGAATAGTAATTTTATTATTTTATTATTATTTCTATTATTTTGTAATTAACATTATTTACATATAATGTCATTACTTAAATATCTTATATTTGATTTTTTAAAAATATAATATAATATTTTTAAAATATATTATTTAACATATACTATATTCATTCCGAATTAACAGTATTTCAATATTTTTTAATTTTCTTCACTAATATAATTTGATTTTATTATTAATTTTCACTATAAATAATGAACAATTAAAATGATAAGATGGAAATTCTAATTTAAAAATACAATACATAACATAATAATTTAAATACAAGATAAAAGTTCAATACATAAGATGATAATTTAAATGCAAGATAACAATACAAAACACAAGATAATAATTTAAATAAAAAATAACAATACAATAAATAACATAATAACTTATTTATCACAACAATATTTAGTAATCCAGTAGGTCATTTTCAGATTTAGCAATATTCTGGAAAAAAAAATAATGTATGATCCAGAAATTATTGTAATTGCGGTTGTGCATATTGATTTCCTTTTTCAAGTATTCATAGTTGTTCTTGTTGCATGTAATCACAAACATTTAGATCACTAATAGCCTCTAAATTTTTCCTTAAAATTTTATTTTCTCCTATAAATTCCTTGAGTTTGATATATCCATCTAGCCTTTCACCGTCTCGTTGTTTGGATATAGCAGACTCTAATTGCACCAACAAAAATGATGGTAGATGAAAATCTCTTATTTGAACAATTTTTAGTTAGACGTAAAAAATTAAGGATAAAAATGTTAATTTTGAACTCCATAATGCATTATCAGAGCATTTTTTGGAGTAACATAATAATCTTGAAAGTTGAGTATTTATGTAACGTTTAAGTAATTATATTTCACTAATGATTTCACTTTTATTTGAATTGTGCATTAATTTGTATATTATATAATATTTAATTACAATTTATTTTATTTAGAAATTTAGAATAAAATATAATTTTATCTTAAAAATAAATTTGAAAAAATAAAATATTATATCACATGAAAATTATATAAAATGATTATTTGGGAAAAGAAAAAAGCAATAATTTTTGTTATGAAATGAAAATAATAATATAATATTGAAGAAAGAGAATAAAATTCTATTTTAGAGAATAAAATAGAAAATCGAGTTGAAGTTGATTTGCTAAATAAAAGAAAATTGAATTAAAGTTGATTTTCTGAATAATAAAAAATTATATATTTGGAAACTAAAATAGAAAATATGGTTGGAGTTTTGGAGATGTATAAAATACGGTGAAAGTGAAAGTAGTGGGCGATTCAATTTACAACCCATGAAACGTGAAGCCCACCCAATTCATACTTCATAGCCCTAACGGCGGTAGAACAGAAAATTTTCAATTTACAATAAAGCTGGACTCCACTTGGTACAGTTCAACAAACTTAATCTAGGAACCTTACGTTTTCGTTTTTTTTTTGTTTCAACAAAGGGAGGAGAAAGACGAAGATCAAGCTAGGTAAGGCTTTGAATATCTTATATGTATTAGCAAAGATTATTGCGTATAAACTCATGCGGTGTCTAGGTTTGAATGTAAAAAAGAGAGAATTTACAGATTTAAGTTTACTTTTTTTGTGTGTGTGCAATTCTTCGGGATCAGTTTTTTTGTTTTATTGGTAATTCCTGTGTAATGACTTTTGCAGGCAATCTTGAATTCGGAATTTCCCCCATCTAAAGATGGTAGGTTTAGCTACAATCGCCTTCTGAGCTGTAGGGTAGGGTTAGGGTTAGGGTTAGGGTTTTGAGTTCTTATGAAGCTCTAATTTTTATTTTTCTTCTGTCTCAGCTTCCCCTCTCTTTGCTCAAGACTGCACAGGGGCATCCCATGGTAAGCTTTTGAATTCATGTGGAAGAGGGGTAGTGTCTCCTTTTTTTTCTCTCTCTTCCTAGTTTATTGTTTAGTCTGATCTTAACTCTTTTCGGTGTGGTAATGCAGTTAGATCAATTAGGTTTTTCCAAGTGCTGCATGTTTTGAATGAACCCGAACTTATTAATAACATACAAAAACAACAAACCATGTGAATAAAGTAGTTATAGGAATACAGGAGTGTAATTCTCCTGTTGTAGCTGTTTGGGAAATTGGAGGGAGAATAACAATAATGATTTCATGTTTTGTCCTGTTGTTAGTTGAGGCTTTTGGCTAACATTCTTAAAGGCAACAGATTTTTTGTTGGTATAGTTTATCAGTTTCTGCATATTTGTATTGTATCTCCAAAATATGCCACAAGTCCTTGGAGCCCACGAGATTCGAGGGATTTTGAGAATTCGTATGGGATTATTGTATTTGTTCAATTATCTCAATCTGGAAACTTTTGTTTTCTATTACAGTTGGTGGAGCTAAAAAATGGAGAGACTTATAATGGTCATTTGGTGAATTGTGATACTTGGATGAATATCCATCTTCGTGAAGTTATCTGTACGTCAAAGGTAATTCATTGCTTTTTAATATGTTATTGCTAGGTTTTCAAATGTATTGGTGCAAGACCACCTGATTTTTGAAAAATTAATGCAGGATGGAGATAGATTTTGGAGAATGCCTGAATGTTATATTCGTGGCAATACCATTAAGTATCTTAGAGTTCCTGACGAGGTTAGTTTGTTTTCTTAATTACTATGATTAATAATGCTTTCGTGTAGTATTATTTGTTTTTCACTTGCAACATAGTGTGTATGGCATGTTTGGACCTTGTACTAAGGGAACAGAAGATGGGTGCCTATTTTGTAGTAGTTATTTGTATTATTAAATGGTTGCTTTGCAGGGGTGACTGTAAAATTTGTATACTAGTTGTGGAATGGCGGTTTCTACTTAAGTACCTACGACTAAACTACTTGGTTTAGTGCTATCACTCAACATGACAATGAGTTTGAAAAATCTCTAGTTTTCATAGAGAGTACACGTTAATATACACAATAATATTTTTTTACACACCTCCTAACGTGCAGGCCTGAATTCTTTTTCCCTTGCCAAGCACACAAAACTTATTTTCTGATAATGGGTGGGTTGAGAATTGCACCATGTTGAGATGTGAAATGTGTGATCATCTGATGTAAAAGCTTAAGTTGTTAGGGAGGACACATTTTAATTTACTTAATAACATCTTGTACAGAACACGGAGGACGGTCCATTTACACCTTTATGGTGGTGCATTGTAGGCTTGGTTTGATGTAGGTAGGTGGAATCAAGATACTAGCTAATCTTGGTGTGACCAGACTCATGGATATACATGTCTGGTTACTCACTCAATGGGGCTTTTAGGGGTGGGTTTCAGTTGTGCTGTTGTTGGCTGAAGTTATGTTACTAACTAATCTGTGGTGTCTGGGCCTATGGGGTTAAACTTACCTTGACATACTTGGAATCAGAGCAGGAAAGCATAGAGAACCGGGAAGAAAAGTTAAAAGAGGTATTAGCAGTAACACATGTCTGAGCAATAATGCAGGGAACTGAAGGTTGAACTTACAATGTCTGAGCATTAATGCAGGGAACTGAAGGTTGAACTTACAACACAACTCTGATGTTCCTAAAGGCTAAATATAAATGCATCCAATATTCTTGTTGCCTCTTTTCTACTGATAAAATAGATTTCTTGAAATGAAATCATTGTTGTGGTTGCAACATTAGTGTTTTAGACTTTGAACATAGTGTTCTTCTCAAATAAGATGTGTAGCTAAGTGGTTTTCATATAAGATTCGGAAGTTAGATAATTCTTAGTTCTTAAGTAATTTTTTTCCAATATTACTGGCTTATTTTATATCAGATATCCTATACTAAAAAAAATATAAAATGTTAGACATCATAAGGTTGAACCACTATTGATGTTGTTCTTTCTTGCATGCCTGTAGTCCACTGTATGTTCATTTCCCCGTGACTGTGAGTAGAACATTCCTGTAAGAGGAGAATTGATTACGCTGATGTGATGCAATTTAGCCAAATCAGACATTGTTGTGCTCCCTATGGACCGTGAATCTGACACCTTAGGTAGGAGTGCGACTCTATGAAGATGGCAATGAGAGATTGTTTTAGCAATGACGGGCTTCCATGTGAAGTCTAACGTTTGCAGTTTTGACTGAATAAAGCGGCGGCGCCTGCTTTCTGCTTTTATTTTCTTGTTAGAGCGCACTCTTCCGCCCTGTTTTTTTTATAGCTCATGACAGGCACATATGGGAAGTTATCCTAGCTTCTCTCATCCATTCGCCTTCCACACATTCATAGTTGATTCAGGAATGACCTTTGCGTTTTGGAAGTTATCCTTTTGTTGATCTTTTAGGAGTGCCAGGAACCATCTTTTCCAGTGTTTGTTTCCTCTGTTAGATGCTTTTCTTTTTGTTTGTGTGGGCTTTCAGTACTAGCTAGGAAGGCAGATGATGTTTGAATACAGCTGTTATCCTAATTGTCTTTACTTCTCCTTTGTTTGGACATATGGGGTTGGGGAGTTTGAAAAGGAGAGGTAGGTGAGAAGAGCTTTCATGGGCAGCTCACATTTTCTTTTAAAAAGTCATAATGTTAACAGATAGAAGAAGCTGTAAAATGAAAACCCCCTATATCCTTTCAGATGTAAATGGCAGATTTACACTTTCACTTCTACAAAAATGAAAAAGAATGCAGATTGCCTTTTCTTTTATACATGGAATAACTTTAGTATTGCATCATTATTTTACTGAGAGGCTAAGCTTTGTAGATATTCTTGATTATATATATTTTAAAATATGGACATACCTACTTGTGTTTACTGGTTTGAATAGTGCATTTTAATCACTGGGGTTGGAGACTGAGTTTGCAGTAGTTTATAAATTCTGGAAGCTTAGTCTTCCCTTGGCTCTTCATTTGACCAAGTTAATAATCCCTCTTAGTGCTGTTTGGTAACTATGCTATAATTTTCCAGGTGATTGATAAAGTTCAAGAAGAAACAAAAAGCCGTGGAGGTACTACTTTGGACTATTAATTATCAGGAATTGTTATAACCAACTTCTAATTAGCTATTGGATCAGTGTGGGGTTTGTTGATTTTACAAATACTGCCCTACTAGCCTAGAATCAGTGTCTGAGCATTCAGCTTAATTAGTATATTTTTAAATCCTTTTGCAGATAGAAAACCACCTGGTGTCGGTGGACGAGGAAGGGGAAGAGGAGGTAGGGATGAAGGTGCTGCTGGAAGACAGGCGAAAGGCATTGGGCGTGGAATGGAAGATGCAGGTGCCAAAGGCCGGGGTAAAGGAGGACCTGGTGCCAAGTCTGGTGGAAAAGGTATGAAGTGTTCAATATGCAAGTTATAATGTAATTTTATTCTCGTTCTGCTAAATCTTATGTATCCCCAATCTCAATCCGCAGCGACCATGTTCAACACTTGAAATTAGTCTCCATACAACAAGTCTCTATGTTGTAACATTCCTCAAGTATATTTGTGAACGCAATATTTATATAGCCATTTGCTAATCAGATGATTCTGGATGGTATTTATTGTACAGGTGGTGGCCGTGGACGTGGCTAATCGTCGTCATTTAGAGACAAAGAAGCCAGATGACAAGCTAGATATATTGTATCTAATTTTGTTTGTACTTTCAAATTATAAAGCAACTTACCGGAGAAAAGGCCTGCTTCCAGTTATTATTATTTTAAGATGGAATGTATGTAGGCTTGAAATGCTCACTCTCTTTCCTTTCTGATGACATGTAAGAGTTCGTGTCTTGAAAATATTTGGCCCTCAGTATGTGTGTTATTTTAAATGAAAACTGAGCTAGCTTTATTTACCCAATCCGAGAAGCTGGATTTATAGTTAAAGACGCCTTTCACTTTATACTTAGAATGTTAAATAACACGAGTAAATATTTCTGTACTTGAGATTAGGGAGGCAAACATTTGGTTTTATCTATTATTTTCCAAAAGATGTGATTATTGCTTCTTTATTTGTAGGTTTCAAGTAATGCCAAATTTGGACGAGTTCTCATTGAAAATATGATTATGTTTTTTTGAAAAGCATTAGACATACTTTACTACAACATATATACAATTATTACTTATACTTTCAAAACATTAGGTATCTTATTACTAATTAAAAGTTTGTTGTACTTTCAAAACATTAGGTATCTTATTACTAATTAAAAGTTTGTTGTTATTACTTATACTTTTAAAATATTAAGCATCTTACTACTAATTAAAAATTTTGTGCGTATCTTACTCTTGGATACATGTATATTGTAGAGTGAGAGAATTGTTATGTACTCAAATACATGCAAATTCACTTGGATACAATGTATACGAAAGGAGTACCTTTTTTTTTGTATTTTCTTTTATAATTCCTGTTTGTTTGAGGTTTGACGAAAGAAAACTTATCCAATAATTAAAGCCACTTCAAGGCAGTCACGGAATCTTTATTATAAAGACAAACTGATTATTGGATGCAGACAAAATGTTGCTATATAAAAATTAAATATCATTTTGTGTTGGACATATTTCTCTCCTCATCATCAGCCGTTAGTACTGTAGTTGATGGCTGGCATCAAAGTAGATATGGAGCATGTGATAGTTGATTCTCAAGAAATGGAGAAAGAAGAAGAAGTAAAGCCTCAAAAGACAAAGCGAGTTGCTTCCCTTGATATTTTCAGAGGCCTCACTGTTGCAGTAAGTTTGACCATCTTTCTCTTCTTATTGGAACTATGGGATTATAATTCTACTTGGACAATGAAAATCTCATAGATTCATGAGAGGTAATGACCTGGATTCTTTAAACAGAAGAAATTGTGTCACTATCCAATACTTACTAAAATTTAGAAACTACTTCAAATGGTCTGTCAGAGAAAAACATAAATGAAGAAAGTTGTTTTACCCCTTTTAGTGAAAGGGGAATATCATTTGGTGTTTGATTGTTAGAAAATGACTTATTTTCTGGAAAATGTTTTCCTCTGTACCACCCTTAGTAGTTACCTTGCTGTGGAATGTTGGAAGGTGTCTTGAGATCTGGAGAAAAGAAAATAGTTGACACACAAAAGTTTAGGGACAAATTTAGAATTTTGTTTTGTTTTTCTGAATACTTGTAGTTTTGGGAGACAATACCTTGATAATTTTATGAATGTTATGCTTGTAGATCTTATGGGTATGAAACTTCTGAAGTCTCTCTTCGTTTCTAACCTTCTTGGCAAGCTGTTGACCAGTAAGGAGTTGAAGATTTCACAAGAAAAAGTATTCATGCCTATAACATGATTGATTTTGTATCCTTTTTATTATTTTAAAGAAAGGAGATTGATTTCTGTATCATATTTGTCTTGTCCCCTAATGAAACCTGGCAAATTATAGAGTTTATCTTCCTGAATGAATTTAAATCATTATCTTTATTTAATTACCTCTTGTATAATCTTAAGAATTCATCTCCTTAGTCTCGTGATTTGCTTGGACTAGATTATAGTAACCTGCTTAGTGCATTGGGATGTTCACTAATTCAGACATCGAATTTGTTGCCTTTAAAACTTCCTGACAGAAAAAGGTTTATCGAATTTGTAGCTGATGGTCTTGGTTGATGATGCGGGGGGAGAATGGCCTATGATCGGGCATGCACCATGGAACGGTTGCAATCTTGCAGATTTTGTGATGCCATTCTTTCTGTTTATTGTGGGAATGGCCATAGCACTTGCATTAAAGGTTAGCTTCGCGTTCTTTTTTCTTCTTCCCATCCTTAAGAAGATAAAGTAGGGTAATTGTTCCTACTCATTGGTGCTTAACTACTTATTGTGTAGAGAATACCAGAAAAGCTAGTGGCCATCAGAAAGGTGATTCTAAGGACACTCAAACTTCTATTTTTGGGCCTCCTTTTACAAGGTCAGTTATCTTTCTTTCCTTCCTTTTATGTTATTCTTCCCTTCATGTTTCCATGCAAGATGCATTCTATTCATATCCAATATATCATAGAAAATCTAGGAGGAGTGTTGGACTTACAGTGTCTACAAGCTTCTGAAATAAGGAAGTAGCCTTTTTCCCCCTTTATCTGGTGACGTTTCACAGTTCGTTAATGTTATTGACTGAATGCATAATCTGCTGCAAATCTGAAAAAGTAATTTAGGTTGTCTTCAGTGGATAACATCCATAGTAATTAGTCGATGTTGTGCTTTACAAGTTGATGAATAGCTCTGTAGGACTTAAACATATATTTTTTTTGGTAACCTGCATATTTCATTCATAACCAAAATTGTATCTTTACAAAACAAAGTAGTATTGGACTAACTACTCACTCATAATACAAACAAAATCTACTAACCTATAGCCTTCTAGACAATACAACCTGAATAGATCAGCGATTCAATACTATATATAGCTAAACCAAAAGTAGACATTGAGTTGGTGAAGTGCATTCTTCCATTTCGCCCTGGTCTGACTCTTGATATGCATATGCATTACAATTTCCTTCAAAACTTCATATATTGGATCTCCTAAAGTAGTCACACGTATTATCCTTAGGGGATTATTGTTTTATTAGCCCTTTCTCTGTGATTCTGCCAACCTTGTGATTTTAATAAGTTGTAACTACGTTTTAGCTCTGATGAATCTACAGATCCTTTCTCCTTTCTAATGGACACCTATCCCAAAACGAATGATCAGTAATGACATCTATCGATTAGCTTTCCTTTAGGAAACAGAATTATGTTTGGCTTCAGATAGAAACTTTCAACCAAGTGGGAATCCATTTGTTAAACCTGGTCTTGCATCTCATCTTTCGTCTTCCCAAAGTCATTAAAAGTCTAACCTCATCCTTTCAATTGTGAAGGGGGTTATTTCCATGATCTTGACAAGCTAAAATATGGTGTTGACATGAATAGGATAAGGTTGTGTGGC